>SKCR01048005.1:0-37259 GCA_019454045.1 Zanthoxylum bungeanum | reverse complement strand
TTTTCTCTTCTGTTGCTTGTAGTGCAAGAATTGGCTTTTTCAGTGCAAAAGACGCTTTATCTTCAGGCTCCACAGGCAATTGACATATTTTAAGTTTGTCAATAGAACTTTGCATTGCATTGGAGTTCTGAATGGTACTGTGTATCACATCAAGTCTGAAACATTCCTCCTTTTTTTCATCTTCTGGGAAATTCATGGCCTTGAAAACATTGAATGTTACTTCTTGGTCTTGTACCCTCATGGTTAATTCTCATTTTTGTACATCAATAATGGTTCGACATGTAGCCAAGAACGGTCTCCCAATGATGATTGGCACGTCTGCGTCTTCCTCCATATCAAGGACAATAAAATCTGCTGGGAAAATGAATTTGTCAACCTTGACCAGCACATCCTCAACTACGCCTCTTGGAAATACGAGCGTTCTATCAGCAAGTTGTAGAGAGACTGAAGTTGGCATTGTTTCTCCAATCTGCAGTTTCCTGAAAATAGAAAAAAGCATCAAGTTAACACTTGCACCTAAATCACATAAAGCCTTACCAAAGTTATGTTCTCCTATGCTGCATGGAATGGTGAAACTGCCAGGATCTTTCAACTTTGGGGGAAGCTTCCTTTGAATGATAGCACTGCATTCTTCTGATAATGCTGTTGTCTCGTAATCTCTCAATCTCCGTTTTCGTGAAAGAATGTCTTTCATGAATTTGACATAGCTGGGCATTTGTTCCAAGGTTTCTGCAAATGGAATGTTGATGTGCAGCTTTTTGAACACCTCCAGAAAATGAGCAAACTTCTTGTCCAGTTTGTTTTTCTGAAGACGCCAAGGAAAATGTGGAGGTGGAGTGATATGTTCTTTTTCCTTTGCTTCTTTTTCGTCCATATGTTGCTTTGTTTCTTTTGGAACTTCCTCAGTAATTGTTTTGGCTCCAACATCTTTGTTGATTTCAGTACCGCTTTTTAACATGATGGCATGACACTGCTCCTTCCCTCGGTTCCTTGGATTGGGTTCTGTGTTGCTGGGAAGATTACCTGGCGGTCTGTAACTCTGAGCATTGGCCAGTTGTCCAATTTGATTCTCCAGTGATTTGATAGAAGCTGATTGGTTCTGAAACATAGCATCATACTTTTTTAAATGAGCCAACACTTCTGCTATTCCTGGTTCATTTGCATGCTCATGGCCTTTGTTCTGTTGCTGGAATCCAGGCGGTGGATAGTTCTGCTGTTGGAATCCAGGTGGTGGATTGTTCTTTTGCCCTGAATTGTTGCCCCATGAAAAATTGGGATGATTCCTCCACCCTGGGTTGTAGGTGTTGGAATATGGATTGTTCCCCTGTCTATTGAAATTGTTGACATAATTCACCGTCTCTTCAAGTTGGTTCGGCTCTAGTGCTCCTTCATATGGTGAACTTGTGGATCCAGTGGTAAGAGTCTCCATAAATTTGCATATCTGATCCAGCTTGGCGTTGACTGCTGTATTGGCTCACTTTCATAAATTCCTGCAATTCTTTGGATCATGCTCTTTTCTAGTTGGCCAAAGGAATTATTGTTGTCCATTTCTTCAATTAGGTCTCAGGCTTGATCTTCTCCTTTTGCCATTAAAGCTCCTCCAGCAGCAGCATCGATTGTGGTTCTCATCAGTCCAGAAAGTCCATTATAGAAAGTTTGGACTTGAAGCCATTTTGGAATCTCATGGTGAGGACATTTCCGGAGCAAATCTTTGTACATTTCCCAAGCTTCGTAGAGAGTTTCCGAGTCTTGTTGCACAAAGGATGTGATGTCATTCCTCAGCTTTCCAGTTCTGGCTGGTGGAAAGTACTTTGCAAGAAATTTGGTGGCTAAAGTGTTCCAAGTTGTGATGGAACCTGCTGGTAGTGAATGTAGCCAAGCTTTAGCTCTTTCTTTCAAGGAGTATGGAAAAACACACAGTCTCATTGCTTCTTCAGCTCATCGGTTATAATTGAAAGTGCCGCAAACTTTCAGGAAGTTGATGATGTGGGTATTAGGATCTTCAGTTGCTTTCCCCCCAAACTGCACCGACTGCTGAATCATATGAATGCATGTTTTGATGTCACACGCATTTGCTGGTAAAGGAGGAAGTACAATACAGAAAATGAAGCCGTCGACCACCAGAATGGTTCTGTCTCGAATGGGTATTAGTAGTGCAACTTCCAAAGGTTCAGGTTCGTCTCATGTAGTTTCTGAGAACCTGAAACACAAGAAAACAAAAACTATAAGTAAAAAAGAAATTAGATACAAGTAAAGGTATATAACCTCAAAATTAATAGTGAAAGATAAATAAGTCCCCGGCAACGGCGCCAAAAACTTGACCGGTGCGTAATCACACGATTATAACGCAAGCACACGTATCGTTCAAGTAGTATAAAAAGTATTGATCCCACGAGGACTTAAAACCTTTTATTATAAATTTATGAAGTTAAATATTTACAAGTATCTAATGGATTGATTGTTTGATTGGGTGGTGACTTTAAAATTAAAACAAGTAAATAAAATTGCTGAAAGTAGATTGAGAAAATTCAAATTTATAAAACTATCTAGGGTTGTGAATCATTCCAATATCTTTTTAAAAAATGAAGTGGTTATTTTACATTTGTGTAATATATTGGTTTATTAACCTGGAACACGAAATTATGTAAAAGCCCTTCCGATGGTCAAATACAAATACCCAGTATAACCCAATTAATCATATTCCTATGTTAACCAAGTTATCTGAATTTATTAAGATTAAGTTCCAATTATGGCTACCCCCGCCCGACAGGTATATTCCTATCCTGCAAGGAAATCTATTAAAGGTGATCGTGGGCTATTAAGTCTAAGGTCTTAAACCTAAAATCATTTTTCCAAGTTCATTTTAAGTTTACCAATTCAATTTTATTAATGGCCAGTTAATAAAAAATATTATGATTAAGGCTCAATAAATAAACATTTATATTACCCAAACTGTAATTTAACCCCTTATAAACCGGTGATATTGGATTTCAACACAACCCCAGATAACTGGCTTAGTTACGACACATATTTAAGGGTAGTAAAAACTTAAATAAAATAAAAGACATAAAGTAAAATACTGAAAATTAAATGCTGAAAAGTAAATGCTGAAAGTAAATTACTAAAAAGTAAATGCTGAAAGTAAATTGCTGAAAAGTAAATGCTGAAAGTAAATTGCTGAAAAGTAAATGCTGAAAGTAAATTACTGAAAAGTAAATAAAGTAAAAGTACAATAAAAGAAAATGCTGAGGTAAAAGGATCCACTTTTATTACTTCTATTTTAGATATCTCACTTAATATAATATATTAATTTTGCATGATAATTACCAACCAGCCATATAAGCGGTATCCAAATTAAGTCAAATTAATAATTAATTACCAACCGACCAATCAGGCGGTTGACCGGCGTAAACACACATGTATAACGCAAGTGCACGTATCGTTCAAGTAGTATAAAAATATCGATCCCACAAGGACTTAATTCCTACTGTTGTTATTAATTGTTGAATCTATTTATTTACATATATCTAATTATAGGAAGAAGTGAATGATTGCTTGATTGATTTGGTTGATTGTAGATTTGCTAAATAATAAATAAATAAAAAGACAAAAGAAAATACTAAGGAAAATAAAAAAAAACACAAAGATCTAGGGTTGTGGATCATTCTAATATCTTTTAAAAGATGAAGTGATTATTTTATGTTTGTGTAATAAATCAGTTTACTAACCTGGAACACGAAATTATATAAAAGCCTATGTCGATGGTCAGACGCAAATACCCAGTTTAACCCAATTGAACCATATGTCTATGTCAACCAAACTATCTGGATTCATTAAGTTTAAGTTCCAATTATGGCTACCCCCGCCCGACAGGTACATGTCTATCCTGTAAGGAAATCTATTAAAGGATTATCTATCCTCAAGGAAGATCGTGGGCTATTAAGTCTAAGGCTGAAACCTAAAATCCCTATGTCTAGTTCATTTTAGATTTGCCACATCAATCTTATTGGTGATCAGACAACAAGAAGCATTAAGCGTAAGACTTAATAAGTAAACCTTTAAATTACCCAAACTATAAAATAACCCATTATAAAACGGTGATATTAGAATTCATCACAACCCTGGATAACTAACTTAGTTACGACACATAACTAGGGCTAGTAAAAACTTAAATAAAATAAAAGACATAAAGTAAAATGCTGAAAAGTAAAATGTTGAAAAGTAAAATGCTGAAAAGTAAAATGCTGAAAAGTAAATGACGGAAAGTAAATACTAAAAAGTAAAATGCTGAAAGTAAATTGCTGAAAGTAAATTGCTGAAAGTAAAATGCTGAAAGTAAATTGCTGAAAGTAAATAAAGTAAAAGTACAATAAAATAAAATGCTGAGGTAAAATGATCCACTTTTATTACTTCTATTTTAGATATCTCTCTTAATATAATATATTAACTTTGCATGATAATTACCAACCAGCCATATAGGCGGTATCCAGATTAAGTCAAATTAATAATTAATTACCAACCGACCAATCAGGCGGTATCCAGTTTAGTCAGGTTAAAACCAATTTAAATAATTACCAACCGACCAATATGGCGGTATCCTCGTTAAGTCAGGTTTTAACTAGTTTATATATTATAATTAAGGGAGATTAATCTAAATATTAGTAATAAAAGTTTTACATTTTACCCCAGCAAAGGGGAGTTACCTCCTCATTACTGAAAAGTAAAAAAAAAAAAACTGAAAATTAAAGAAAGAAAAGTATTGTACGTAAAAGTAAATTGTGGAAAGTAAAAACTGAAAAGTAAAGAAAAGAAAGTGCGAAAGCGGAAATTAATTACTAAAAGCTATAAATAAACAAACAAGATACAATTTTCTTAGTATTCTTAAGGAATTCCTTAGAAGAAAGTATGAATTTTACAAATGAAATGGCTTGGTATTTATAGGCAAAATTTTGCCTCAATCAAATCATTCAAAAAATCCATTATTAATTGCTCCACTAATTGCTTATCATGTTTGGTGGTGATTTGATATTTTTATTATTTATTTATTTATTTATTTTTTGCTTTGAAAATGATTGAAAATGACTTTAATAATTACACACAACACACTTCTGGATGGTTCATCAATTTCGGTCATGAAATATTCATAATTCGAAATTATTTTGTCTTTATAAGTTGTAGATCTTTGAGTCTTCTTTAATCTGGAACTTGAATCAGCTCAATCCGATATCGGAGTAAAAAGTTATGCCCAAAATACGATAGATGCGTAAAACTGGAATTTCCAAAACTGCACTTCGTTAAAACGCCCTTTCAAGTTTCCAATCTCCAAAATTAATATGTCAAGTCCAATTTTTGCCCTTATTTGACCCACATTTCGTCCTAAATGATTTCATTGTGTCCAATATTATTTTATCTTTAAAATAAACTAAAACACATCAAAACGTTCATCAAATCCGAGAAACTAAACAAAATATTAAGTAAAAGGGGCGGTAAATATTGATATATTTTCCGCTCATCAGCGGTATCCAGTTTAGTCAGGTTAAAACCAATTTAAATAATTACCAACCGACCAATATGGCAGTATCCTCGTTAAGTCTGGTTTTAACTAGTTTATATATTATAATTAAGAGAGATTAATCTAAATATTAGTAATAAAAGTTTTACCTTTTACCCAGCAAAGAGGAGTTACCTCCTCATTACTGAAAAGTAAAAAATGAAAATTAAAGAAAGAAAAGTAATGTGCGTAAAGTAAATTGCGGAAAGTAAAAACTGAAAAGTAAAGAAAAGAAAGTGCGAAAGCGGAAATTAATTACTGAAAGCTGTAAATAAACAAACAAGATACAATCTTCTCAGTATTCTTAAGGAATTCCTTAGAAGAAAGTATGAATTTACAAATGAAATGGCTTGGTATTTATAGGCAAAATTTTACCTCCATCAAATCATCCACCAAATCCATTATTAATTGCTCCACTAATTGCTCCACCAAATCCATTATTAATTGCTCCACTAATTGCTTATCATGTTTGGTGGTGATTTGATAATTTTTATTATTTATTTATTAATTTATTTTTTTGTCTTTGAAAATGATTGAAAATGACTTTAATAATTACACACAACACACTTCTGGATGGTTCATCAATTTCGGGCATGAAATATTCAGAATTCGAAATTATTTTTTTGTGTTGGCCATTGCAAGAAAGCATTAGATGCTTAATGACAAGGTTAGTTGGCTTGTGTAAAATAATATAATTTCTACCATTTCTCTCACTTCCTAAGGTTAACACTTCGCATACACAATTGTTGTGAGAAAGATTAGAGAGAAAATAGAGAGAGTTCAAACATTCACAAGTGTTGTGAGAGTGTTTGAAATTCCAAAGATCCAAACACCATTGTGACATCCTAAATCTCTAAATAGTTTAGAGGTTTAATCTTTGTGAGTGAAGCCCACACTTCGGTATGTTGGTTTCGAGTCATAGTTTGGAAGATCGAGTGGTTGATCCAATTATTGGACACCAAATGATTGATCTTGGATACTACAACAAATGGAGAAAGCAAAGAAAAATTTGAAGATCCATATCGGACCTAGTGCCACCACAAGCAACTTCTACCACGCTAAGGAAAGTCGTTTCCTACAATTGGCATCGAGATCTTAAGGTTGAAAAGTTTTCTTAACCCTTCTCATTTTAGTTTTATTAATTTATATGAGATGTAGATTATTAAAATGCATGTTGTGATGAGTAAGCACATTTTGATTCATGATATGAATAGTTTTAATGTTCATGTGATGAATGTTTAATTTTGATTCATGTGATGAATGTATTGCGTTGATCGTTAATTTTTCCGGCTCTTGGTTTTAGCATTGGAAATGTAAGACCATAAGGCTATTTTCTTTCAAGTGTTGTAAGTTTAGACCATAAGGTCATTTTCTTTCAAGTGCTGTAAGTTCATTTCCTTTGTAATAAGTTCATTATGTAACCCTATTTGTAACTTGGAGAAGCCGATGCCGCGAAGGACTTTTGACGAAGAAATTCTGCAAAGAACTCAACAACACTCCATGGAACATGTTTTGGGATGCCTTGGATCTATTGTACTAATTAGATTAGTATAGAAAAATAAGAGCACGGTCAACGCAATTTGTTTTGTGGATGTTTTCTGCATTTTCCAGCTCCTGGAAACTGGGTTGCGTCGCGACGCAACTGCTTTGCGCATCGCGACATGCCCAGTAAAACTGAACAGAGGCTATTGCCTCGATTACGTCACGATGCAAACCTCTTTGCGTCGCGACGCCACATTTGTTGGGGTTTTGAGCGATGGACACGGCGGAAGCACGATTCGGTCGAAATTGTAATTTAAAACTTTTTCAAATTACCGAATAAATTATTCAATATCTAATATGAATAATTTATTCATATTTCACCTAAACCTATTTATTCAATATCAAATATTGATATAAATAATGTTGAAACTTCACAAAACTTTTACGAAAACTATTTTTCCGCAAAATGATGCAAAACGTGTTTTCGTCTGAACCGACCACCCGAAACTTATGGAGACTGCCCAGGTCAGCCCCAATAGTGTCAGGGCAGTTCATAGGCTGACTGAACAGTGATGGATTCACTTTTTGGGTATCCGTCACCCAGTTGGCTCAAAATCCAACCGGTAACGCCGTTTTTGATCATTTTCGCTTATTTCAACTCCGAAACACTTTCCAGAAATTATTCCAACTCCCAAAACACATCCAATACATTCAAAAGTCAATATTTTCATCACCAAAAATAAAACACTTCCAGGTCTGATCCAGAAAACAAATTTGCCAAATTTCATGCTTTAAATCCAATTTTCAAGACTAAATCAATTAATCTCAACATCAATTCAAAGTCACCACACATGAAGAACTCTAGAATAATTCTAGGCATAATAAGAGTGGCTATCACACTCTATAATGACAACAAGGTTGTACAACAACATATTGAAACAATATTACAATAATATTGCCCAAAACTACTTCACACATGCACTGATTCTTTCATTTCATCATCCACAACCAAATGCCCCAAAAATTCAGATTTGAAGGAACCCTAGAACATTTCTAAATCATAAAGAAACAAGAAATTAAATTTCTAAGCTTAGGTTTTTTGAAACTTACCTTAAATCTCTCAAATCCTTAGCTTTTTTCTTTGATTTTTCCTTCAAATCTTCATGGAATCATCAAACAAAATTGAAACCCATTTTTATTTCAAACTTTCGGCCATGGTTGATTCAACAAGAGAGAGAAAACAATTTTTTTCATTTTAAAAAAGGAGAAGACCGACTTTTCAAAAGGGAAAAATGTCCATTTGTAAATTTAATCTAATTAAATTATATTAGACTTTATCTTAACCAATCAAAATTGCACACATAAAGTCCAATTTAAATCATGTCAAGTGCACCAATAATAAATGGACAAATTCCATAACATTTATGGAAAAAGTTTATTAATTAATAATTCAAATATTCAACAATTAAATATCCAAATAATTAATTAATGTAATTATTATTATATATGTATTTTATTTACAATAAATAACAAATACATATATTTATGGCATGTGTCAAAATCTCATTTGATGAATAATTAATGTGTATCTAATCGTATTATGTATCAAATATAAATACATAATAATTATTATCGGACAAAATCCCCTAATGCATGTGTTATCGTTTAACCGATTAAACGATCCGTATTTAACTCACTTAATCTGGTGAAGTATTATGAATAATCTATATTATTCATATCATATTGCCTAAGTGCTCAACGAGTACACTTCATATTGTGGGACTCTCTAAATTTAGGTTTATCCGTCAGAAAATCCAATTTCGTGTCCATAATCTACCCATTCATGGATTATGACGACCACAGATAATCTCGCTAAACTATGCAAGTCGAGGTCATTGCATACGTATAATCCCTCTGTCACAGGCTATCCATATTATACATGGGGTATAGATAAAAACATCAAACCCGTTTGGTATAATATAGTCGACTATTAATTTACGATCTCTAAATAACACTCGAAACATATTTCCGAAGTTATATCACGGTCATGGATTTACTAGATCGTAAACACATGCTGGATGTCTATGCCTTGTACACATGACTGACGAATCTTATCTTGATACGCACTGGATATCATGAGCATCAGTCCACACCCAATGAACATGCGGAGGTCTGATCATGAATAGATCGTTGACGTGACTGCCATCAAAGTGTGGATGATAACTCATATATCCCACTGTGGTATCTCAAGTCGAAATACCATTATGCTTACTCAACTCGAGAAGGTTCCTATTGACGTTGGTGTATCATCTATTAGGAAACCTTCAGTGAGTCGTTCAGTGTCTTATCAAATAAATACCTACATGTCTATACGAGTCTCCCGAGACTCATGGTTCATTGGGATAAACCATCGGACTAAGTCACGATATACGATATGTACTGGTCTCAGCGGATTTTACTAACCAACCCGTGTTAGCAAATCTTGACCATGAACTTTATTTAAGGATATACATCTTATAAGGCGCTTCCCAATATCAATTACAAGCTACGTTGTAATTGCGTACTATACTGTAAATCATATGATCTTTATCTAATATACATGTATCACTAAATCAGATTTAGTTTTGATCTAATCATAATCAGATATCTAATCATAATTAGATTGAGTAAGTGTATAAAAGACAAAGGTGCTATCATTAAATTAAGTAATATTATGGAAAATTGAATTGCTCGTATTTATAAATCGGACATAAATACGATCCGGATTAGCACTCCAAGCACCAAACCTAACAATTTCTCCCACTTGCTCTAGTGCCAATCCATGGTATCCTATACACATTTTAATGTGTATCGCGAGCTCACCAGCACTCAAGAGGTAGGCAACAACAAGTAAGCCTGCTTTTAAAAATCGAGTCTATCCAACAAACCCAACCGTTTTCCTAAGACATCATCATTCACATCAATATGACTCAGACGATATATCAGTATTGTGCTATAGCTACTAAGTTGTCTATGTATTTAGAAATCAAATCCAAATACTATAAGACAACCGCAAGCACTACACTAATATGAAAACTTCTAATCTATAGGGTCACTATGCAACTTCATAAGTCAATACTTCATAAGTTGCAACTGATTCCACTAATCCAGTAGAATCAACGGTGACACTCCCACTGCATCTTTTCTAACTTTATAGGACATAGACCATCTAATGTCATAATTAGGATCAAAACTAATCTGACCTTATGGTTGTTGACTAAATTCTCCATGAATAAGAAACTCGTCCTTAATAACTCAAAGATCACAAAGAACATGTTTCAAGACCCATCATATGGTCTGTAGCATATCAAAATAACTCGTAACAATTATGATTAAATTGATATTTTTAAATCACACATAATATAGCATTCATTACGCCATCATCCTATGATGCGCAAGATTGACCAGACATTCCAATCTATCTATCTTTTGACAAATGAATCATCCTTTACGAAAGATGAATATTATATACATAAAAGACGCGTTAACTGTCAAACAGTTACACTAGCTGTTATACATATAGTCTCATTATGTCCTTTATTATATCATATCTAATGCATGGCTAATGGGAGTTTCTCACAAGTCTCTTAGTTTTATATCATATATGAAACCTTATATCTAATATAACAGAGACTACCATCACTACTTACACGGAGAAAAAGAAGACTTATGATGTATAATACTAGAAAGAAATTTGTACGCTCCCACTGACCTTACTGACAAATACGTATTCTTCATACTTCGATAAAACCAGACAATCTGACTGATATCAAAATCAGAGAACACATATTTTCGGAAAGCTTTACTGAGTCTACAATAGGCTCTATAAGCGAGAATATCAAACTGTGATCTTAGCAGAATACAAACTCTAGGGCCATTCTAGAACGAACTTCTTCCAACAAAGAAATCACGACAGATCTCTCATTCGAAAAAAATCACTCAAGAACGCCACTTTGCATTCTTTAGCCAAAATACAGTTTAATATCAACATTAACCAACAGATCCTTAATTGTTCAATTAGTGTGACTAGAGATAAGTTTTCTCAGAATCTACAATAAATATCTGAGTAAAACCTTTTTCACTGTCATACTATAAAGGTCAAACCTTTATCAATCTCACTTTGTTTTTGCTGCGCAAATAATTTGCACATTTTATGAACTATTCATAATAAAAGCCTAATCAAGTTCAAAACTTGATCGTAGTAAGCCATGAACAATCTTAGATCTATGGTTCAATGTCAAGTTCCGGAATCGATATCAAATATCGCTCACATTATAAGTTATAGGATAATTTTCTTCGATAAAAAAATAACAGAATCATTAAGTATTAAATACTTTGTAAATGATTCTGACATCCTATTAAACTTATACGGAAGTTGTCTAAGGGTCTTTTCATCTTATTAATTACACAGTTCCACTTATAGTTTATCATTCTCACATTTGACTGCAATAAGTCAAATCTTTTCTACAATCGTCAACATCCAATGTCAACCACCAAGTAACAAAATAATTTTATTACTCGGGATAATAGAAAAGATATTCCATTAGATAGAATACAATATTCTATTAAATAGAATAAATGATAAACTTTACTTGTACCTCCGAGGCGCAAGTACTTTCAATTATATAACAATTATATAAAAGAAAGTCTCAAATCTCAAACTTTACAAGATTCAAAATTTCTACTATACATATCATATATGTAACTGTAGAAATAAATGGAACCTTAATTAAAGAGATGAATTAGGGTTACTGGAGCATAACCCCAAGAGTATTGAAAACCAATTCAATAACACTCAGTATCAACGAATCAAATCATATAAGATTCGATAACTCACACTGACCAATTCCATCAAAATGGAATCGCGGAAGTTTAATATTGAGTAAGAATCACATTCATTAAATAACTTTAGAACTAATTGCCTTAAATTCATATGTTTGATCATATCAAACATCTTTGAACAATTCAAAGACTCACAATGAATTTTACAAATATAGTTTTCAACACTACAAATAGAATATCCATGAACCATTCAAAATACTATATCCGCATTTCATTAGAAACATATTGAAAGTTCTCAAACCATTCAAGACATTCAACATGTTCTTTATTAGAAACACGTAACAAAGTTATGACAATTCATTAACTAAGTTACGGAGTAAAGAAAACTATCTAAGGCAATTTCCAACTCATTAAACTACATACATCTAATGTATCAGTTTAATAAATCTGTGGTCCAATGAAAATCATTGGTTAAATGAGATTTAATCACATTCTGAATACAATATTTATTAAACGGATAAGGATACATGGTGTGATCACATATCATACCATTTTTTACCATAAGGATTGAGCATCTAATGCTTTTATGATGAAATCTCATAAAGCACAGTTCTAAGTTATTTACTTTAAAGATAAATATTTTTCTTAATATTTATCTTTATATTAATGACACTACTAGTCGTATTAAAATATGTAACAACTGTTTATACAGAGCAAGTAACTATCCAATAGTCACAAGTTCTGATATCAAATATCAAAACAGTTATTAAACATTATTTTAAATAACTAGATGGGAGATCTGGTATCCAATACCTACAGTTGTCGTATTGTGAGAATCGATATTCTCTATACACAACTATACGCATCTCCTTCTTAAGCTTTATAATTTGCGTTCAATTATTCACAACGATTGCAAATAATTGATTAGAAAACTGTGTCAGACATGTGACTTTTAAAAGTCGCTAAAGCCAAGAAAAGTCATTAAAAGATAAATAAATACTAATGAGGTTTTCTTAATGTCAGTCAAGAATCTCAAGACATGAATTATTCAAGTCAATTCTTACTGCATAAGAAACTATTCTAACTAGACAATAATATCATAAACCAGATATCCATTTAGATTACCTATCGTGACTTAGTAACTAAGTCACAAACCATCTTGATTTTCAAGAAAATCAGAACAACAGTTCCTGATGGTTTCAACTAATCTAACAATATTTAAGTCTACTGTCTTTCTAGAACTACGCAACCATAAGTAAAGTCAGAAAATATATTCAAGTAATATATGCAGTGGATTAGAAATGTAAATTTATAAACAATATAAAATAAAGAAAAACGAAAGTAGTATTTTCCAAAATATTACACACTGCTTAAGTTATAGATTTTTAACCCAGCAGTGTCTCCCACTACTTTACGTAACATCGTAATCCCAACGGACAACGAGAATTCAATAATTAAATCGAATTCCATATTGAGAGTATGATCCCATGAATATATTTCGACTCACAGCTTTGGCACGATCTCGCATACGTATATTATATTAGACAATTATGACCCATAGCGTCACTATTTGTAAAAGACATTGTGGTTTTTGTACAAATTAATTATGTAGCAATGGAAATTGCATTTTATCATTTTTTAATTTGATTACTTAGATATATAAATGATAAAAGTCCTTATGATTAGTTCCGGATTATAATATATGAGATAGTATCAATCCATAAAGGTTTAATCATTAAATATCCCTAGTCGTAGTATTATCGAGACTGGATATCGATAATGCGGAATAGACTAGTATTGCACTTGTGCGTGTTATGGAAGCATAACGGCATAGTTCTCATATATTTAAGTATTGGATACTTATGCAAGTGTGATAAGAGGTTGTGTTTACCGATGGTACGGAAACAGCTTCGCTCTGGATAGACCCTGCGGAATCTCATTGGTAGTATGACTATGTGTCTATGGGAGTCCGCATCAGGGTAGGTGTATTTGGTCTTAACCTGAGACTTCCATCGCTAGTACTTGCGACAATCAATACGCTTTGGTTTTGGTCATCCAGGACTTTAACAGGTTCTGTGTACGCCTCTTCTGGATTTATTGAGAATCGTAGTGTATTGGGTGTGATGTCAAGATGGAAGTATCACTTCAGTCATATGGAGATAATGATCACGCAGGGATACAGAACCGGTACTCTAAATGGTTGCAACCATCGGGATCATATGACATGGTCATGATTATCCGATTAAAGAGACTAGTTGCTTGTAATCCGATATATGCTTCGTACGGGGCAGACATTATTCCAGCTTCAGGCCTTGCATATGACATCTGATACTAGATCGCAATACGATATACTACGTATACTACGCCTGATATAGATTATATATTCCATTAAGAATATTTCTGGAGAATTGGGTAGGCACGGTGCTTTGCTAGAAGCCAACCATGTCTTGTAAATCGGTAAAAACGTAGTACGAGGTACGTACGTGTTCGGATAGTCCGACGACCGGATTTACTGCCAACATATCCAGGGATCTCTTGGGTCGCTTCCTGAAGATTCACCGATGACGTATGATTCGAGCATAATTAATCTGGGATTAATTACGGAGAGATTTTATCTAGGATAAAATACTATTTGAAGAGAGAGAACGATTAATTTGGAATTAATCGATAAAAAAATATATTCGATATATTAAACGAAATTAGATTTCGACGCGGAATTAAAATTGGATTTCAATTCGGGCAAACGAATTAATTTAGAATTAATTCACGAGCGACGTGAATAGTAATTTTGCTTGGCATAATTATTTAATTAAATTTGATTTAATTACATCGCAATGGAAAATTCGTTAATTCAAAATTAGCGAACCCGAGCCCGGGATGTGTCGCGGGCCCACTCGATTTTGAATCAAGTGGGGCCCACATGTCACATCACTTGTCACTTTAAGTTGCTTTTTGGTGATGGGTTTTGGTGAAAGAATTATGGTGACTTGTAAAACACATTTTGTGTGTAATGATTGAAAGACTTTTACCAAACATTTGGTATATCTTTCATTTGTTTTTTGAAATCAAATTCATTCACTCATTTTCACTCTCTCTCACGGTTTCAACCAAAAGAAATCATCTCCCTCTCTTTGCCTCTCATTGCAATGAAGATTTAGAAGATTTGTAGCAAATTTTCTAAAGTGCTATCACACCAAGGAATCAACCAAGGTGATATGGAAACCATCCCAATAGCTTGGAATCAAATGACAAAGCTTGGAGCTTGGATCTTGAGCTTGGCCGAAAACTTGGAGGAGCAAAAGTTTTGTTTTTGACGCATCCTAAATTCATTTATTGTAAGTATGATTATGTCATACTTCTTTATGTATTAACTTTATTTTCATTGATTATATTGATCTTGGATGAGTCTTAGAGACCAACAATGGTATCAGAGCCTTGAATAAGCATGAAAATTGAATTTATGGTAAATTTTGGGTAAATTTGATTTGAGCATGATTTAACCAAATTGTTTGTTTGAGCATGCTTGTATATGGATAACTTGGAGTTATATGTGATCAATTTGAAGAAAATTTAATTGGATTAATTTTTCCCCAATTTGGTTTGATGGCCGAATGTATAACAAGCCCTACAGTCATGGTATTTTTTGTTCTTTTGATCATTGGATGAGTTTAAAGACTTGGGATAAATTGATTAATGATTTAATTGGATTGGATTGGAATCGAAATCGGTTTAAAAACCCCAAAATGTCGTGACCTAGATGAGCATGGAAATGAGATGATTTTTTGTTACAATAATGTTGGACATGTGTTGGACAAATTCAAGCATGATTAATTAATTAAATTGATATTTTGGAAATATTAATTTGGATAATTAATTAATGTAATACACTTTAATTAATTAAATTATGAAATTTGGAATTTTAAAATTTAAAATTTAATTAGTTGGCTTAATTTAGAATTGGCTTATAATGTTGTATTTGGGTCTAATGGGCTTGGTTGGGCCAAGTTGGTTTAGGTCAATTGGATTGGATCCAAGTTGGGCCTAAATCATTCCATTAAGTCCAAATATGACAAATGGGTCTTTTATGTTTAATTGGGCCTTATGGGCCTAAATTGGTTTCTTGGCAAATAGGGTGATTCCTTAATTGGGCTTTGGTATTTGGGTTTGACCCATATTGACCAAAGTCCATGCCTTAAGAAATTAATTGAAATCCCATTGGACTTTAATTAAACTACATTGGATGTTAATTGGGCTTTGAGACCCATTTAGATTAGATTTGGAATCTAAGTCGTAAAGGCACATTAAAAAGTGTAGTTATTTAATTTAGAATTAAATATGGAATTAGTATTGAGTACGAATTAAATTAGATTTAAATTGTAGTTTGATATAATTCAAGAATTCGTACTTTGAGTACTTATTCTCAAACGAGTTGGACTCGCGCAAAATCAAATCGTTGTTTGAACATTGGATGATCACTTTATTCAAGATTAATTAATTGGATTAGATTGATTGAATAACATGCTTTGTGTGAATACATGGATGTGTTGAATGAATAATGTATATCGGATGGATATTAGAAGGGAAAATGCAATTTTGGAAATTGTTGAAAATTTAGAATTTATTAAATTGGACCTGCGTGTCCAGCCTTATCTCTCTTGATTCTTTGTAATTCTCTTCTCACCTAATTCCCCTCAATGTTAATGAGGTTTCTTTCATTGTATTATGTAATTGGGTAGAAGTAAGAATAGTGCTAGTCGGGGAGAGGAAATGGACTGATTTGTTCTATGAACAATCTGTGAGATATCCATCCGCATATCATTATTAATTTATTTCCGCGCCTTATTATGCTTTTAGAATGCATGCTTAAGGGTGTATGATGAGACCTAACAAAGATAATAAATTAGTTGCCAATTTATGCGAAAACCCTCAATAAATATTAAGCGTTTTCCTTCCATTGAGTGATTCTTACTCAAGATCCAAGATTGGCACTGGTTTGTTGGCCAAAGTCAAGACCTTTGTCCATCGAGGATGTGTTTGAATCATGAAGGCTTTGTTGCATATCATGTGTCTTGTCCAAGTTGTGATTTATTGGCCAAAATCAAGATCATTTCTTGTCCATCGACATCGATTACGAAGCTTTCCAAAGTCAATGGGTTCCGCTTAACTGGAATCATTAAGCTTGTTGTGCCAAAGCCAAGGCATAGTTGATTCAGAGGAAAAAGGTTAGGAAAATATATTGGATATATTGGCATATATATTGTATATATGTTTCGGACTTGGAGGTCCACCTACCGGATCAAGGAATTGGATGAGATCCAATTGATCTTAGAGATCTACCTAGTTAAATATCATACAGCTTGTTGGCCAAAGTCAGGGTTGTATGTTATTTAACGGGATTATAGCCCACTAGGAAACTAGGTTTCCCGAGTACTCAACAGAGGGTTAGAGGCTCGCCGAAAAATAATGGGAGGCTAGTATTGAATTTGCAATTCATTCAAATACTTAGCTTTACGCGCTTTCAAAACTATTTCGTCAATTATTTTATTAGTTGGACTAATATATTATTATTTTTCTTGTAACAGTTAGACTGTACCCATACATCGTTAATCAAATAGTTGGACTATTGCGGTTAAGATGACAGGAAAGTTAAGCATTAGGGATATTGTCATGGGCGACAACGTCTTTAATGGCACAAACTTTCAGGACTGGGATATGAATCTCAGAATTGTTCTGGGATCCGAGAAGTTACTCTACACTATAGAGCGACCTCTTGGGCCTAAGCCCCGACCTGATCAGTTGCTTGAGCTAGAGCTTTGGAAGACTCATAGCGATGATAATGTGACTGCTCAATCGGTAATGATGGCGAAGTTGCATGATCTTCACCGATCTAACCTTAGATCGCAAAGATATGAGTTGTAGAAGAAGATCTTCCGCGCTCGAATATCAGAGGGTACGTCTGTTGAACACCATGTGTCACAGATGATTGCTGACATTGAGCAGCTCAGACAGATGGGCATAGTCTTCGAGGCAGAGACTTCAGTAGATTTGATCCTACAGTCTCTCCCCGACACTTGGAGTGGGTTCATCATGAACTACAACATGTTGAACCAAGACCAAACTCTTGGAGAGTTGATGTGCACTCTACGTGAGGCAGAAAAGGAGCTTCTTAAGGGCAAGAAGCGCGAGGCGCAGTATGCTTCAACATCTCAGGCTCCTAGGGCTTGGCCCAAGGCGACTGGAGGTGTTAAGAAGAAGGGCAAGGCCAAATCGTCAAAAGGTTCTGGGAAGCCTAAGGACAAATCCCAAGATGTTTGTCTCCAGTGTGGCAAGCGGGGTCACTGGAAGCGTGACTGCCGCGAGTACACTGAATATTATTTATGTATCTATGTTAGCCCAATGTGGGTATACTTTTGTATTTCGAAACACTGGGTGTTTTATGTATAAAAATGATATGGAAATTTGCACTGCTGATGTAAATAATGGTCTATATATTTTGAATATGAATCAATCTCAAACATATAATGTAACAAACAAAAGGCTTAAAGTAAGTAACAAAGATGAAACTTACATGTGGCATTGTCGTCTGGGACACATAAACAAGACACGTATATCCACACTTTCGAAAAGTGAGTACTTGGACGGATTTGATCCAAATTCATATGACGTCTGTGAATCTTGTTTATTAGGCAAGATGTCTAAATCACCTTTTAGCGGTAAAGGTGCACGTGTCACCGAACTGTTAGCCCTTGTTCATAGTGACGTTTGTGGGCCCATGTCTAGCCAGGCTAGAGGTGGATATGAATACTTCGTAACCTTTACGGATGATGCATCGCTTTATGGTTATGTGTATCTTATGAGACACAAGTCAGAAACTTTTGAGAAATTCAAAGAGTTTCGACACGAAGTAGAAAAACAGACAGACAAAAGTATTAAGACATTACGGTCGGACCGTGGTGGCGAATACTTGAGCAATGAGTTTCTTGATTACTTGAAAGAATATGGTATTCTTTCACAGTGGACTCCTCCCGGAACACCGCAATTAAACGGTGTGTCCGAATGGAGAAATCGAACTTTGTTAGACATGGTAAGGTCTATGATGAGTTGCACAGAGCTACCTATTTCCTTCTGGGGATATGCATTAAACAGTGCAATACTTATTTTAAATAAGGTTCCGTCAAAGTCTGTTCAACAGACTCCGTATGAAATATGGACAGGAAAGAAACTGGGTTTCTCATTCCTGAAGATTTGGGGTTGCTGGGCATACGTCAAACGTTTGGAAGAGTTAGAAGTAATATCCTTTGGTTTCCCTAAGATATCCTACAAATAGGCATTTATCCGATTTGGGTTCAAGTTTGGTACCTTCCAAACGTTTGACGTATGCCCAGCAACCCCAAATCTTCAGGAATGAGAAACCCTTATTTGTAGGATATCCTAGGGAAACCAAAGGATATTACTTCTATCACCCACAAGTGAACAAAGTATTTGTTGCTCTACATGCGGTTTTACTTGAGAAGGAATTCCTAAATGCAGTGATAAGTGGGAGGAAAGTAGAACTCGATGAAAATCGGAGTGATACTGTTCCTGGCACAGAATCCTTAACGGAACATGAACAGTCCATCAGGGATGAGACTGTACCACAATCTTCGATTACACAAGGGCCGCGTAAGTCGGAGAGAGTCAGAAAACAACCTGAGAGGTATGGGTTTCTGATCTCACCTCATGTGGATATTAAACTTGAACCCAAATCGGATAAATGCCTATTTGTAGGATATCATAGGGAAACCAAAGGATATTACTTCTATCACCCACAAGAGAACAAAGTATTTGTTGCTCTACATGCGATTTTCCTTGAGAATGAATTCCTAAATGCAGTGATAAGTGGGAGGAAAGTAGAACTCGATGAAAATCGGAGTGATATGTTCCTGGCACAGAATCATTAACGGAACATGAATAGTCCATCAGGGATGAGACTGTACCACAATCTTCGATTACACAAGGGCCGCGTAGGTCGGAGAGAGTCAGAAAATAACATGAGAGGTATGGGTTTCTGATCTCACCTCATGTGGATATTAATCTTATTGAGGAAGACGAGCCGGCTACGTATGAGGAAGCGATACAAGGTATCGACTACGGTTTATGGCAAGATGCCATGAATTCCGAAATGGATTTCATGTACACCAACCAAGTTTGGACACTGGTTGATGCACCAGAAGGTGTAAAGCCTATTGGTTGCAAATGGGTCTTCAAGAGGAAAACTGACATGGATGGCAACGTACAAACGTACAAAGCTAGGCTTGTAGCGAAAGGGTATCGTCAACGACATGGTGTCGATTACGACGAAACTTTTTCACCCGTTGCCATGATTAAATCCATTCGGATAATGCTTGCTATTGCTGCATATTTCGATTACGAGATATGGCAGATGGACGTCAAAACCGCTTTCCTTAACGGAAACCTTTTGGAGGATGTTTATATGCAACAGCCTGATGGTTTTGTCGTACCAAGACTTGCAAACAAGGTTTGTAAGTTAAATCGATCCATTTATGGATTGAAGCAAGCATCGCGTTTTTGGAACCAACGTTTTGATGAGATCATAAAAGAATATGATTTCGTTCAAAACGATGATGATCCTTGTGTATATAAGAAGGTTAGTGGGAGCGCACTGACATTCATTGTCCTTTACGTTGATGATGTATTGCTTATTGGCAATGACATTCCCATGTTAACATTGGTGAAAGCTTGGCTTTCATTAAAATTCTCCATGAAGGATCTGGGAGAAGCAGCCTTTATTCTAGGAATAAAGATCTACCGGGATAGATCTAGAAAGCTGCTTGGACTCTCCCAGAGCACGTACATTGACAAAGTGTTGAAGAGATTCAACATGGATCAGTCCAAGAGAGGACTATTGCCAGTGTCACATGGCGTCACTCTATCTAAGGAAATGTATCCTAAAACTCAGATGAGAGAGACAACATGAGTCGGATATCGTTCGCCTCGGCAGTCGGATCGATCATGTATGTCATGATATGTACGCGACCTGATGTATCGTATGCTTTGAGCATGTGTAGTCGCTATCAGGCCGATCCAGGTGATGGTCACTGGATGGCGGTTAAGAATATCCTTAAGTATCTTAGACGAACTAAGGATGATTTCTTAATCTATGGAGATTGGAGAACTTGAGGTAACTGGGTATACCAATGCAAGTTTCCAAACCGATAAAGACGACTGCAAGTCACAATCAGGGTACATATTTTGTTTGAATAACGGAGCAGTAAGCTGGAAATCTTCCAAGCAAGAGACTGTTGCCAATTCAACAACAGAAGCGGGGTATATTACTGCAGCTGAAGCAGCAAAAGAGGCAGTTTGGATCCGTAAATTCCTAATTGGATTATGAGTAGTTCCGTTAGCAGCTGAGCTCGTTCCATTGTATTGTGACAATAATGGGGCTATAGCGCAGGCTAAGGAACTGCGGTCTCATCAACGATCCAAGCATGTTCTTCGACGTTTCCATCTGATTCGTGAGATCATACATCGTGGCGATGTGAAGATCGAGAAGGTCGCATCAGAGGACAACATTGCAGATCCGCTGACGAAAGTTATTCCTCAGCAAAAGTTTGAGCGACATGTACATAATTCAGGTATTAGATGCTTGAGTGACTGACTGGCGACCGAATAAATTGCCCCCAAATCGTGTCTTTGAAATTACCAGAATGCCCTGGTGAATATTTTAACACGCATGTCAATTGTTGATTGGATTGTTATACGGAAGATATAATACCTTCGTTGTATAATAGATTTTCTCCATTTATAGAATCGTAACTGAAAATTAATCCCTAAGCATAAATGACTATAAAGAAAATTTATGATTTTCAAAACTCCAACTTGTTTATACCGATTAATGAGCATTTATCTTATTTTTAAATAATGAGCATTAAACTTACCTTTAACTATGCTTGAATCCTGAAAGCGAAACTACACTTAAAATCTAGTTTGACTTTTGACGCTCATGATTAATTATAGGACAGGGGCTGATTTCATGCGATCACCGAATAATGCTGAGTAGAGTTTGTGCCGAGTAATGTGATTATAAGTGGTTTCATCTGTATACAAATATCAAAGAACGCAATACCTAAAAGAAATATAAGGGATAAAAATATCGGGTCTTGCACACCATTTTTTTTAAAAGCAAAAACATAAAAATAATAATAATAATAATAATAATGTTCACATGAACAATAATTTTTAATTTTTTTTTTTCTTTATAAGGATAAAAATGAAATAAAATTAGGTCAAATTTTTTATTAGTTAAAAAATGATTAAAGATGAATAAAATTAAAAATTACTAAATTAGGTATGATTTTTTAATAATAATTTTGAGAAATAGATTTTTTTAATAAATTTCTAATTTATCTATGAGAGAGATGGCATATACATCTGGCACATGATATACCACCTCCAAGCTGCGACTTCCAAATTCGATACTTAAGTTGATAGCGGTAGGAGACGATAAGAGAAAACAAAATGAGAAAATCATAACTCGTAGATAAAATAAGATTTTAAACCCCATTTTAATAGATATGTTTACCAGATAGTAATCACAGTTCAAGACAGTTAATAGATTCATGGGATTTGTTTTGTGCAACCAAGCAAGCTTTCTTCGATTATGTTAAAGAATATTTTAAGGGTATATTGGAGTTGAAAATTCGGTGTCGTATCACTAAAAATAATTGATTGTTTCGGATATGGGTGTACCAATCCAACCCGACCCGCAAGTCATTTCCTAACCCACCCTCATATTTTATTTATTTTTATAATTTATTTATATTTTAAAAAAAAAAATTACGATTGAAATTTATATTTTTAATCTATTTTTCCTTTTCCTATAAAACTGATAAACCCACTTCTTCTACTTCTGCTATGTTCCGTGGCAAGATGAGCACAAAGGAGGTTGACGAGCATACAAATATACAATCCAACCCTAAGAGTGTTCGTAGGGTTGGGTTGACCCAACCTGAACCAGACCGACCCGACCCGATCCGGTCGGATTTATGATTTTTTAAATTTAATTTCGGGTTAATTTGGAGTTTAGGTCAGAAAACTTAGATCTAATCCAACCCAACCCGATATAAATGATATATATAATTTTAATGAGATAATTTTGACAGGGAACGAGTGTACCTGAAATGGTAAATTATTTGATAAATATGTTCATGGTCTAATGTTCGATTCGATTCTCAATTGTAGCAATTCTGGAATTTGTTTTTTCTTCTTTTTTCAAAAAGAAAAAATCAAAAAATAAAACACTACAGATCAGAATCGAACTTGTGACAAGTTGACAATTTCAACTACACACTCATATTGTCAAATTTGTATCAATAAAATTATATATATTATATTTACTACATATTATGTTGACACGACCCAACCCATGATTTTTTGACCCGACTTGTGCGAGTCACCTTTTGAAATTTCGGTTTCGGGTCAGAAAATTCAAATGACCAGACCCATGAACACCCTACCAACCCCTACGAGTCGGGTCAGAAAATTCAAGTCTCAAACACATCCTGTAGACACCCCTAGCAGTCACCAAATACTGGGAAAGCAAAAAGATTAATGATGTAAAAGAAGCAAACACAGTATATATATTGTAACACAATATTATCTAATTGTAAATCCCATTTCAGAAACCAGCCACCAACTATTATGATAAACATGATTATATAATCCAATACCCTCTAAGCAACACCATAATACGAAACTCAAAAACAGAAAAAAAGAAACACTGGGGCCGCAAAGGCGGCAACATCACCACTGTCCAAACACCCAAACAAGGCATTCAGGTAAAATGGGTAAAAGAGAAAACATTAGTCCACAACATAAATGCAACAAACTGAACAGCAATAAACATATCACATCAAACATTACTAGGCCTCCTCTTGGACTTCATCCTCATCTTCGTACTCATAACCATCCTCATCGGCAGTTGCATCTTGATATTGTTGGTACTCAGAGACCAGATCATTCATGTTGCTCTCTGCCTCGGTAAACTCCATTTCATCCATACCCTCTCCAGTGTACCAATGCAGAAAAGCTTTTCTGCGGAACATGGCAGTGAATTGTTCGCTGACCCTCCTGAACATTTCCTGAATTGAGGTGGAGTTACCGATGAAGGTTGATGCCATTTTGAGACCAGTTGGAGGGATGTCACAAACAGTAGACTTAACGTTGTTGGGGATCCACTCAACAAAGTAGGATGAGTTCTTGTTCTGGACATTGATCATCTGTTCGTCAACCTCCTTGGTGCTCATCTTGCCACGGAACATAGCAGAAGCAGTCAAGTACCGACCATGGCGAGGATCAGCAGCACACATCATGTTCTTAGCATCCCACATTTGTTGAGTGAGCTCAGGAACAGTGAGAGCCCTGTATTGCTGTGATCCACGAGAGGTAAGGGGAGCAAATCCAACCATGAAGAAGTGCAGACGAGGGAATGGGATGAGATTGACAGCAAGCTTGCGTAGATCTGAGTTGAGTTGACCAGGGAAGCGAAGGCAGCAGGTCACACCACTCATGGTGGCAGAAATAAGGTGATTTAAGTCTCCAACTGGATTTAAACAGGAAAACTTTTCAGGTTCAATATATAATTCAACAACAATGCTCACATAAAAGAAAATCAAGGACAACTATCACCATAAAATTGCGTGACATTAGTAGAGAACTAATAGTCTAATACACTTGCATTAAAACAAAATTTAGGATTCACAAGTTGCCAAATTCTCAAATTCAACAGTAGCAACTAATTAATCAAATAAAATAAGTAAACTATACAAACATATAGTAATTGGGAACCAGGTGGATTGCAGACCCCACGATCCAGGGATCAACAAGTGTGAAAAAAAACTGTATTATTTTAATATGAAGGCTTCAGGCAAACAAAGGTTCACTCTATAGTCAATCAAATGGATGTATTCATCAGTGTGAATAGAAAATTGCACAAATCATGGACAACATTATTAATCCTATGTTATTAATCTGCCAAAACACTATAGTTCTAATGGCATCTCCAACCCAAAATTGCATTTTGGTGCAAGTTTTGCACTAAATTCTGTTCATAAATCAATTTTGCGCCAAATCATCGACCGAGCAGCAAAATGCCACTTGGTTGGAGATGGTCTAAGAGCAAACAAGTAACAAAAAGCAGATAACAATTATAGAAAAACTTATCTCAATATCCCTTTTTAAAACAGAACATGATAAAATAATGAGGCATAACATATTGTCCACAAAAGTAAAGAAATAACATACAGCTAGGAGTAGTGAGCTTGAGGGTTCGGAAGCAGATATCATAGAGAGCTTCATTGTCTAATACCATACACTCATCAGCATTTTCGACCAACTGGTGAACAGAAAGGGTTGCATTGTAAGGTTCGACAACAGTGTCAGACACCTTCGGTGATGGAAACACAGAGAAAGTGAGCATCATTCGATCTGGATACTCCTCCCTGATCTTTGAAATGAGAAGTGTTCCCATCCCAGACCCAGTACCACCACCCAGCGAGTGGCATACTTGAAATCCTGAAAAAAGTTTACAAAATTAACAATTGCTTATAATTCAAAACAGTAACAATCAATTTACACATAGCAAAAAGTTAAAAATTATTCTAAATATTTTCTCAAAATTATAGTAAAAAATATCAAAATCAACTTGCTCTTGATTATTATTATAACACAATAATAGGGAACAACAGAAAAATGAATTCTAAAGCTCCTGTTTAGTTTCCATTTCAAGAGCATAATACAAGTATTCAAAAACAAGACTTTAAAATAAAATAAAACTGCATCCAAACATGGCCTTGACTGAATGGATCTGTGACATGAGCAATAGAAAATTCTACGGACACTACTCTAATTTCCTTCAACAGCAGTCAATTAACTTAGAACCAATATTTAGTAACATTTTAAGAATAAAATCAACCTTAACGCTTTAAAATGCCGAAAAAAAAATCAACGAAATAGAAAATTCTACTAAAAGGACCTTGCAAGCAGTCGCAATTCTCTGCTTCCTTACGAACAACATCAAGCACGGAGTCAATCAACTCAGCGCCTTCAGTGTAGTGACCTTTAGCCCAGTTATTTCCTGCCCCGGACTGCCCGAAAACAAAGTTATCGGGCCTGAAGATCTGCCCGTACGGCCCGGATCTGACGCTGTCCATGGTCCCTGGCTCCAGATCCATAAGCACGGCACGTGGCACGAACCGCCCGCAGCTTGCTTCGTTGTAGTACACATTCACTCTCTCCAGCTGCAGATCGTTGTCGCCCTGGTACCTCCCCGTCGAGTCGATCCCGTGCTCGGCGCACACCACCTCCCAGAACTTAGCTCCGATCTGGTTGCCGCATTGGCCGCCTTGAATGTGAAGAATCTCACGCATTTTGTCTAGCGAGTGAGCGCGTGATTTAGGGTTTTGTAATTTGTTCTCTTTTCGATGCGATTGGTTTTAGAGTGAAGCGAGAGAGAGGAGCGCGATGATTAGGGTTATTTATAGGGGGATGTGACGGAGTGAGGATTGCCGTTAGTTTTGAGGGGGAGCTGACGGAGAGGTTACGGTAACGTCAGGTTTCAGTGGGAATTTTGAATTTTGAAATTTTTTTGGGATGGTTTTCACGCGCCTTGGTGCGGAGTGGAGTCAACGCGATATCAGCACGTGGGGAAGCTCGAAAAGGAGAACGGATAGGGTTGTGTGGTGTCTGTGTGCTCGCACATGAAGAAGAAAAAGTGAGCACGTGATTTGGAAGTGTATCACGTGACTACACTTAGAATAAATTGTCAGAAAGAAGCAACTTTATTCTTCTTTTATTTATTTTTTTGATAATAAATTGTTTTAAAATAATTCTAAAAACATATTTAAATTCTCTGTTCAACATTACTCGAATATTATTAAAATGTAAGATTTTAATATCAGTCAAAAATTATAACTTAAATTAGGATTCGGAAAAAAATAGGATTTGAATCACGCTCATGTGGGTATAAATGAGTGGTTCAAACATTTGTTAAATTGATAATATTATAAGTTACTTATGTAATTTTAATTAATCTTATTATTATTATTATAACATTTGGGGAAAAAAAAAACATATGGACAATGAAAATTTTATATCATTTTTAATTATTAAACTTGCAATATGCCAATTGTTGTTGATACATTAATCAATTTACACCTGGTGTTGTAACAAAAATAGATTTCAACTTTAGTAAGATTATATGAAAAAATGCATGAATTAAAATATGCTATTTCTATAGGATAACGTACAGTTATGAAGTACAAATTAATGTAGTACTATTTGGAGATTTAAAATAAGAGTTTTGTGTATTTTTAAATTTATGCGAATATTAATTTAGAAGGACACAAAAATAATATAGTTCAAATTAAAGGGTGTGTAAATCCGATCCGACTTGTGGTAACCCGCAATATGCGTAGGTTGAGTGCGGTTGGGAAATTTTTTCTAACCCACACGGGTTGCGGGTTGGCGTTATTTTGAAAAATTTTCCACCTCCAATCATATATATTGAATTATTTTTATTTTTTAATTAATATGATATTTTTATTTTATATTTTAATCTTTTTTTCCTTTCTTATACATATATTTATATTTTGAATGTGAATTCTTAAATATTTAATTAATGTTTTAAAATATAAAATATATTCAACCTACAAAACCCAACTCATATGTCAACTCATAACCTATTTGAGTTGTGCCGGTTGATTTATGCAGGTTGTGCGGATCGAATTAGGTTGAAAAAATCTCAAGTCACATTGTTTATGGGTTTGATGAGTTGAGTTACAATTCGAATCAACGAATCAAACCCATTTATTTTTGGTTTAAAGAGATTTGGTTTCATTCCTATTATCTTCTATATACAAAATAATAATATAATAATAATAATAATAATAATAATTTACTCGATTAATGATTTTTAAAACAAACATGCATTTATTGTATTTTAGAAATTGCAAAAATAAATAAATAAATAAATAAATCAAAACTCATACCCATGGGGTAAAGACTGGTAAATAGCAGCTTTTTTGGAAACCATCATCATACTAAACGTGTCTTGTACTCTACGTGAAGTTGATCAACGAACCAGAAGATAATGAACAACACAAAAAAGAAGCGTAGTAAGAGCCTGGGCAGCCGGAGGTTTAACCTGCGCCGCGACCCAGAATGGTAGTTTGGTGGCGAAGTTTCCAATGATTTCAAAAAATATATATATATAAATTAATTTATAAATTATGAAACAAATATTAGAATGTAAATTAACGTCTAAAATTAATTTTATATTATATGATTATGATTTTATCAGTGTTAACATTAATTATTTGTTTGATGGCCCTTTATCAAAAAGGTATGAGTGTTCCTTTTTTTTTTTTTTTGCCTGTGATGGCTTCACTCCATCGTCTTTACCTGCACTGCAACATAATAATAGCATATCGGATCGTTATATTTATCTAGAAATGATGTAATTTTTAATTAAAAGAGTCATATATGGTAATTTGTTCTAAAAATATTCTTTATTGTGTAAGATATCATTTATTCTTCCTAAATCTAATGAGTTGATTGTAGGAAAATTTTATAAGTATTAGATGTATGTATATGTGTGTGGAGAGGAATGATGTGTATGATCCTTAATAAGAAAATATGTAACCCTTTGACATACAAGGTTTCTTAGAAATATGTGTTCTTTAATGGGAAATTATGGACGAACCACCTTAAGTTAGGTGAAAATATAAATCAAATTTGAGGATTTCTAAGAATAACACTGCAATATCTCGAATTTATATTTAATATTATAAAATCATTTTGTCATTAACAGTGTTAAGAGGATGATTGCATCATAAGGATATTATTGTCAAACTACCTTATTTAATTTATATTGTGAAGGAAAATTATCTATGTATCACCTCCAATTTAACAAATTATATGTACACCATATCTAATTTAGCATGCATATTATATATGCACCACCACTAGTTCGGTGAAAATATATATAACAATTATTATAAACAAAACATAAAATTACATTGGGTTCGTTCAATACCCGTTCACACGGCTATCAATCTAATGAGTATATAAAATTATACAAATACTCAACCCTAACTTATCGGGCTTCAATGGGCCAATCTATATACATTACTATCTTTAACATGTTTGAGTCGACGTGACACTATATATGTTAAAAATTCAGGTTGAGTTTTAAAAAAAAATTAATAGATATAACCACTATCATAAAAAGATATATATATATATATATATATATATATATATATATATAAAAGGTTTTCATTCAATATCCATTCACATGGTCCGATCAATTAATGGAAAAAATTGACGTATACTTGACCCTAACATATTAGACCTTTATGGACTCCATCCCAATGGACTTTTTTCCATCCCTATATATTACTATCCTCAACATGTCTGAGCCGGCCTGACACTTTAGATGCAAAAAATGGGGCGCGTGTTTAAAAAAAATAAAAATTTTTAACATATTTTAATGCTTAAAAAAAATTTAAAATTTTTAATGAGATTTGAATAGGGCCTTAAAATTTTAACTAGAAATGTTTATATTTACAATTAAAAATATATTTATTAATTTAAAATTGATTAATTTGCTAAACTAGATGTAGACACTGCATTTTTGCATATAAATCCAATGATGAGCCTCGTATGGAGGCACTACCCGATAAGTTGCGGAAGTCGCGGGAAACGGACGTCGGAAGGGAAAAATTCAAGAAATAATTACATCAACAATTTTAACTCGCTAATTGGCCTCGGGTTCGCTTGATTAATCTCTGTTTTAAAATATTAAGCCTCGACCCAAAACTCTCGCACACATCCAAAGCCCATTTCGCCCAAGCCCAATCCAAAAATAATTAAAACATTTAAAACACATGTCACAAATCAAATCAAATCCAATTAAAATCAAAATAAATCTACTTCCTAATTAAATCAAATCACCTCCCAAATTAAAGATATTCCCCACCAAAATTACACAAATTTCATTTCCATAAATAACTTAATTAAACTAATCCCTTATTTGCTTGATTTTGTTTCCTTTTGAAAGCTCATGCACAACCTTAACCCTAGCATGCAACTATAAAAGATGACATAAACCAACCATAATCCTCCCATCTCACTCCTCACGGCAACTCTCAAAAAAAAAAAACAAAAGAGAAAAAACCATAAATCCATTTTGCTCTCTCTCTGGACTTTCTCACTCACGGAAACCTCACAACAAATAAACCCTAGCAGCCCTCAACGCCAATCTATCTTCTTCGTCCTCTTTCCTCTCCCTTTTTCACTCATTCACTCGGCAATTGACCAAAACTAATAGAACCCTTAAGCTCAGACCACTCAACACGTAGCCTACATAAGCCGATCACACCACATACACGTTCAACACACGTCTCTACAACTCGGTACAAACAAACAAACAATAAACCCTCAACGTGAGCAGCCCTCCTTCACGTAACAAACAACAAGAAATAAAAGCCCATGCAGTCACTGACGTGAATCACTCACGCACAAACCCTCAGCAGACTCCCCATGCCCACGTTAAACAATCATTTACTCACTCACCCCACACAGCTCCACAAGCCGAGCATACCACACACCACACACCAAAAAGCCCTTCAACCATATCAGCCCCTCACAGTGACTGCTCCCACCGACTCATTTCACCCACTCAACGCCACATCCCTCCATTAAGCAAGCAAACCGAACACTCACACGTAAGCCCTTCAGCCCACTAATCATTGCCATCAGCCGACAACAACAACAAATCAAAATAACCCTCCACCGACCAAGAACACAAAAACAGCCTCCCTCATCACATTCACCGACAACGAAACCTAAGCCCTTCACTGACTGACAAATAAAATAAACAGCCTCTGCCTTCACCAGTTAAAATAACACACAAACTGAGTCCAAAACCTGAAGCCCTCAACTCGTGAAAAACCAAAAAAATAGTGAGTGAAAATAGTCCCTAAACCAGTCCCAAAACACCCAAAATAGCCCCTGAAAATAACCTAAAACAACCACCCGAAACAGTAGCGAAAATCATCCAAAACCATCAAGAAAACAGAGAAAACTGCAGTGAAAACAGCATAACAGTGAAGGAAAATCTTAAACCAGAAAACCAGAAAAGTTACAGAGCATTAACCATTCCGGCGATGACGTAACACACTTCCGAGGAGCATCTTAAAAGGTAAGACATGAGTGCCCTTTTTTATTATTTATCTTTTCGGTTATTCTTAGTCGATTATTCACATGCATCGTAGTGTTTTACGTATGGTTTCATTTGTGTTGGGTTGATGATTGAGTGTTATCCCTTACGGTATATCGGATGGAAACCCAAATGTAAATTCTGTAGCTGAATCCGAATGGACGGTAGTGCGGTCTGTACTTGGGATACAACTTCACGTACCACTTGAGAAATTTTCAAGCATGTGTTACATTTTGGTATTTAATTTTGTCTTTATTGTTCCGATATTTATTTTCCATATATTGTTTCTTTGTTCATGCATTGTTAATCTGGATGCGCATGGGCTAATCATGTGGGGGTAAAGGTCATATATTCGAGGGAAATGCCTAAATGCTAACTTTACCATGATGTTTTGCCGCGCCGGACGAAGTACGTTTGATTGAACGTGAGATATGTTCAATCGGGCATACGAAGTCCTATATTGTTTATTTAATTATTCATGTATTGTTGCTTGATGCGCATGGGCTAATCATGTGGGGTAAAGGTCCTCTATTCGAGGGAAATGCCTAATGGCTACCTTTACCATGATATTTTGCCACGCCGGACGAAGTACGTTTGATTGAACGTGAGATATGTTCAGTCGGGCATACGAGGTCCCATATTATTTATTTATTTATTCATGTATTGTTACTTTATGCACATGGGCTAATCATGTAGGTTAAAGGTCCTCCATTCGAGGGAAATGCCTAAAGGCTACATTTACCACGATGTTTTACCACGCCCTTCTCCTATTGATTGCGTTATTCGTCTTTGTCTTGGTTGTCATTTTACATCTTTTCATTTTCGCATTCGTGCCATATTTATGTTTGAGTGTTTGCTTCTAACGGTATATCGGATGGAAACCTAGACATAAATTCCATAGCCGAATCCGAATGGACGGTAGTGCGGTCTGTACTTGGGATACAACTCCACGTACCGCTTGAGCAACATTCATACATGTTTCCGTGTCATTTTAGATACCACTTTGGTAATCTCGTTCGAACGCGTCTCCGGACGCTACACGAACGCATGTATTTTGTTTAACGTTCGAACACGTTTACGAACGCTATACGAACGTACACATTTTGTCTTATTTTCGTTCGAACGTGTTTACAAACGCTACATGAACGCATGCAATCTGTTTACCGTTCGAACGCGTTTTCAAGCGCTACACGAACACACGTACAATAAACAGATTTCTTTTCATCACATTTCATGCATGTTTGCTTCTTTGGTCACTTCTTTTGCATTACATATTTAATTATCCATTTTTTTATTACTGCCTTTACCGTTATTATCTATTCACATCTTATGCACTTCTTTGTCTAATATGTCTATGGAATTATGCATTTGTCTTATGTTTGTTTATTTGTTTATGTGCGATGCGTGTTGATTACATTATCTTGCATGTTTAGCATAAGACCTGGTTATACTATTGCATAAATCTTTTCATTACAATTGGCATAAGTAAGGGACCATTCCGAACCCAACGGTTTGAGGTCCTCCCTTGCAAGGGGTGATTGCGGCCTTAAATCATTTCCCAGTTCACACTGGGTGGCGACTCCATTTCATTTCTCCAGTTTAGTCCCCCGCAGGCTACTCCGTACTCCCGACCGGGCTGCGAGCCCGAACAGCGTCGCCGATTTCTGTGTTATACAGTCTGGCGACTCCACTGGGGATAGAGAATCGGCCCCGAAATAATGTCTTGTAATGTTTGTGATTTTTGCTTTAGTTAACCTTGTCTAAAGTTGATTTAACCAAAGGTATTAGAGTTAGATAATGATTTGGTGTCTTCCTTCACTCACTACCTTTTTTATATCCAAAGGAAAAGCTGTGAAGATATCTAGATAATCATTTACTCGAAGTTTACCTTAGAGTATATTTAAAGTGATGGACTAATTGGGTGATCTGTTGTTTATTCCTGTCACCAATACGATAAGAGTCTAAGAAGTAAGGGTATTTAAGAGAGTTCGCTCCACCCTCCCACTGTGGAATCTTCAATAAAGGAATCCATTTGACAGTTATTCATGTATCGTGAAGTCATTTTCGCTCGAAGCGGTGGATCGTTACATGGCACCATCACTCGTTGGCACGTACCTTAGGGTATAAAAAAGGTGCGCTCACCTGGTCGCTCGAACCCTTGAGTGGGGAGACCTAGTTGTGGGCAATCCTTCGCCGACGAGAGCCTTTATCTATACTCCTATAAACCCATATGTGAACCATAGTTATACGACCTATAGAAGCCACCCTTTCATGTTTGTGTTTGGGACCATCATCATTTGGATTCAGTTGGACTTCTTGTCATAAGATGTGAACTTGTTGGGCCATTTAAACTGGGACGAGCTTGTGTCTTATGATGATTGGGCCAAAAGCTTCTAAAATGCTGATGAGCCGCTTTGTGTTTGGGCCCCCTATCATTTGAAGTTGTTTAGCCACATTATTGCAAAGTGTAAACCTGTTGGGCCTTTTGCAACTGGGACAAGTTTTGCACCTCGCAATAATGTGATTGAATGCTTTAAAATGATAATGGGCCAACTTGTATGAAAACCTTGATGGGCTTAGAAAATCAAAATACGATCCAAGTATGCCAGAAGCATGAGTCCGATATCCGCACTAGCTTTCATCCAGAAAGGATACGCCTTGTTATGACATATTTGTTTACTTTGGATACCTCCAAGTTCATCCCCATGACCGCAGTTGCTGAAAGCCCAATTCGTCGTTTCTAGACAATGGCATGATCCCATAATGGGCTTAGTCCATATTGTAAATGGGCGGTCTTTGTCTTTTACTGATGGAAAGGGACAGAAGCAGCCAATGTTCACCCTTGTAGCATAAGAGAGAATGATTTTGTGTACCACATATTAGTACATAAAATGAGCCATACCTAGGATATAAATAGACTTACCATGAGTATGGGAGGAATAAGGTCGGAAGGATACCACATACATCTTATATCATGCATCGCACGCATACACGCATCATGCTAACTCACAGTTTTAACAACCATAATAGATATCTGTTGGGTTAGAGAAAAAAAAAGATTTGTCACGAAGGGTTTAGCAAATATGGATATCGGGGAAAAGGAAACCAAGGAATAGAAAAATTTACGGTAATGATAGAAATACCATTGTGAAAAAAAAAAGGAAAAGAAAAAAAAAATTGTGTGTTCTTAATCCTTAATAGTTAGGCATAAGTCCAATGATGCAAATGTTTGCTTTAGGATGAAATCTTAGAAATGATAAACTTTTGCTGTACTGTTATCTGATGCTTTGAGTAATTGATCTATGTTAGACTCGTAAGCATTTATTTATAGGTTCTTAACAGTGAAAACCTTAGTAGTTGGCAATGTGACTAGTTGAAGAAATTGTAGGTCGGTGAATGACTGTCTGCTTAGATGTCTATCTTGATTTGCTTATGTTATGATGTGTGGTATGGTTGAAAATAAAAAGAAAAGTCTCTAAAGAAAAGAATTGAACCACCTATAACCGATAAGCGTGAAGCTACCCATGGGCGAGTATTAGGACCACCATGAGGAGAAATGTTACCTTAAAGGGTAGATGTGTTGAAGAAAAAAAAAGAGACAAAAGAAAAAGAAAACCATACCATATTGAGCACGGAAAAGCAATTGCAGAGTATAATTGAGACATCTAGGTTGGTTTGACCCATCAAACCCAATTTCTAAACGAAATCATTGAGTCGGCTTACCTAGGAATCAAGCTGTAAATGAACCTTTGCACACACACACTTTGAGTCTGGCTTAAATCATTTATTCAAAGACTTAGATTTGAGTTGCATCGAGTGTTTTGAAGGTTCTCTGGTCTCATTATTGAGCATTCTTTGAGGACAATGATATATATAACTATTGGGACTATTTCGTAGCGTGTAATATAGTATGTTGATACGGGATGCCACACCACGTAGCCTACCTTGACCTAGTGCAAGCAGTAGAGAGCAGAAACCTAAACTAGGTCTGGGAGCGACTAGTCTACCACCTCACGAATAAGGGACATAACGGGATCTTGAGCCATGTGACCGAAGAAAACTGAGCAATCACCAGAGTAGAATTGGCAGGAGGAAACTCTAAGCAGGCCCATGGGGCGACCAAAGACTTTTATATGCAAAAGGCACCAAAGAGCACAAGGAAGGCCTAACTCATCGAGATAGGAAATACATCCATGCATACATGTCACATACATGCAATTTTTGTTTTGTGTTCGCAGGTTTTTTATTGAAAAAAAAGGGAAAAAAAAGAAAAAAAGCGGCAAAGACGAGCAACTCAGTAACGGTTCGGAAATGGACCACCATCACATCAGTAACGGTTCAGAAATGAACCACCTATCAAGTAACGGTTCGGAAATGGATCATCTCTCATCAGTAACGGTTCAGAAATGGACCACCACATCACATTAGTAACGGTTCGGAAACGAACCACCTATCAAGTAACGGTTCAGAAATGGACCATCTCTCATCAGTAACGGTTCGGAAATGGACCACCACCTCACATCAGTAACGGTTCGAAAATGAATCACCTATCAAGTAACGGTTCGGAAATGGACCATCTCTCAATAAGTAACGGTTCAGAAATGAACCATCTATCATCAGTAACGGTTCGGAAATGGACCACAATCTCAACTCAATAACTGTTCAGAAATGAACCACCTATCAAGTAACGGTTCGGAAATGGACTATCTCTCATTAGGAACGGTTCAGAAATGGACCACAATCTCAACTCAGAAACGTTTCGGAAATGAACCACCTCACATCAGTAACGATTCGGAAATGAACCACCATCTCACATCAGTAACGGTTCGGAAATGAACCATCATCTTACATCAACTCAGTTCGAAGCATCTCGCAAAGCAGCAGGTAAGTACGACAGCCGACAACCCAAGTAAGTAAAAAATGCATGCATAACTTTGATAGGATTGTCACTGTCACACACTGCATAAGTCCCATCAAAGTGGGGGCGACTGTAGAAACTATATTTTTGCATATAAGCCCAATGATGAGCCTCGTATGGAGGCACTACCCGATAAGTTGCGGAAGTCGCGGGAAACGGACGTCGGAAGGGAAAAATTCAAGAAATAATTACATCAACAATTTTAACTCGCTAATTGTCCTCGGGTTCGCCCGATTAATCTCTGTTTTAAAATATTAAGCCTCGACCCAAAACTCCCGCACCCATCCAAAGCCCATTTCGCCCAAGCCCAATCCAAAAATAATTAAAACATTTAAAACACATGTCACAAATTAAATCAAATCTAATTAAAATCAAAATAAATCCCCTTCCTAATTAAATCAAATCACCTCCCAAATTAAAGATATTCCCCACCAAAATTACACAAATTTCCTTTCCTTAAATAACTTAATTAAACTTAACCCTAGCATACAACTATAAAAGATGACAAAAACCAACCCTAATCCTCCCCTCCCACTCCTCACGACAACTCTCAAAAAAAAAAAAAAAACAAAAGAGAAAAAACCATAAATCCATTTTGCTCTCTCCCTAGACTTTCTCACTCACGGAAACCTCACAACAGATAAACCCTAGCAGCCCTCAACGCCAATCTATCTTCTTGGTCCTCTCTCATCTCCCTTTTTCACTCATTCACTCGGCAATTGACCAAAACTAATAGAACCCTTAAGCTCAGACCACTCAACACGTAGCCCACATAAGCCGATCACACCAAATACACGTTCAACGCACGTCTCTACAACTCAGTACAAACAAACAAACAATAAACCCTCAACGTGAGCAGCCCTCCTTCACGTAACAAACAATAAGAAATAAAAGCCCATGCAGTCACTGACGTGAATCACTCACGCACAAACCCTCAGCAGACTCCCCATGCCCACGTTCAACAAACACCTACTCACTCACCCTACACATCTCCACAAGCCGAGCATACCACACACCACACACCAAAAAGCCTTTCGACCATATCAGCCCCTCACAGTGACGTGCTCCCACCGACTCATTTCACCCACTAAACGCCACAACCCTTATTAAGCAAGCAAACCGAACACTCACATGTAAGCCATTCAGCCCACTAATCACTGCCACCAGCCGACAACAACAACAAAGAAAAATAACCCTCCACCGAC
>SKCR01048004.1:0-38695 GCA_019454045.1 Zanthoxylum bungeanum | reverse complement strand
TTTCATATCATTAATTATTCATGAAATCTACCTTAGTTTTATTTACTTGTTTATTTTAGGTAAAATCACTATCCAACTAACAATCTATTGGGATGTATGCTCTAGAGCTACATGTAATGTAAAAGGCTTTATATGTTTTGAAATAAAATGATACATTAATCATTTATCAAAGTGTTTGTTTAATTTTCGCATATTATAAATTATCTTGAATACCCTAGATTACTTATGTGCCTTCAGACTTATTGTATTAGTGTCATACACAATAGGATTTAAGTATGAAGTTAGTAATCTTAAATAGTCTATAGAGAACAAACAAATCGGGTACTTTATTTGTGATTTATCTATAGCTGCGGTCCACTCTATATTTGTTTGGCGACTTTGATCCGGGATCCTCCATGTAGAGACATGAGAATGTAGGCACCTTGTATGATGTGATCATATAGGAATGGACCCAGATGGAAATGACATTCTTATAACATCTGTTAAATAAAGAAAGTCATTTCGATCTACTAGATGGTCATATATGGATTGATCTTAATCCTGAGTGTACTACGAACTCTGTATGACAGACTATGTCCTTTGATTTACAAAAGTGAGGTTGGTGTAGTAGTCCCGGCTAATAGCTACGTACTTTGGGGTCATGGTTTGTTGTGTAGCTGGGAACTTTTTACATAGATTTGGAGTTCACTCCTTCTTGTGAGAATTAGTGGAGTATCTTCTTTAAAGGTTGATCCGTACTTGAATGGTTTGAGTGCTCAAGTCTTTCTATTACTAATAGAAAGATTAAAATTCATAATGGTTATAAATAAATCATTCATTAGAGAATCAATGGTACTTAAGGTATAAATAATTAGAGGGGTATAACATATATTATTACCTGGCTCTAATTACGAGATACTCATGAAGGGTCAATTCGTATACAGTGACTATATCGATGGACACCGACTTGGTTCGACTTAATATATCATCTGCGACAACGAGAGTGCAACTTCGGGTTCTTAGTGGAATAACTCGGAGTTAATAATTCAGAATATTTAATTAAGAGCTTAATAAATATTTCGAGATTATTGGAGCTCCGAACCATAGGTCTATTTGGTCCCCGTGTTAGCTCGATATACTTTAACGGATTTAGTATAATTGGATAATCCAATTATATACTCACATATGTATAAATATTATTAATCATAGTCCAATTATTTTGTCACACTTGGAACTTTATATTAAAGTTTAATATAGGGTTTTACAATAAATAATTATATGATAATTACTTATTATTAATTATTAAATTATATATGATATAATTTAGTGGAGGTCAAATTTGGAATTTCTAATTTTTTGGGTTTTGGAAAGCCTTGGCTTTATTTTGGTAGTTACCCCTTTTTGAAAGGTAATAACTCATTAGTTTTGTAACATATATTTTCTTTGTAGAAATTAATATTTGATGTTACAAAATTATTGAAAAATAAACCCCTTGGCCGAATTTCACACATGGAGAAAAATTAAGGGTTTTGTTTGTTTTGGGAACAAATAACCCTAGGTATAAAAAGAAGATTTATTTTTCTTTTTGCCTAAGCCTCTCATTCTAACCCTACCATTCATCTTCTTCTTGTTCATTCTCTCTCAAAAGTTGAGACAAAACCAAAAGAAAGAAAAATAAGAAATTAAAAAACAAATATTAAGTGTGATTAAATCTCTAAAACGTTTAGGGATTATTTTGTGAGTCTTCCCCACAAAATTTTTCGTTGGTAACGAGATAAAGTTCAGAAGACTTTTTGGTTTCAAACAAATCATCTTCTTCATCTCATTCTTGTTGTACTCGGCAGTGAGGCTTTGTTTTGCTCACTATCGCCCATATACTTGGTGAAACAGAACTTTGTTTGGTTTCGTTTTAATCCAGTTTTTTTGGGAACATTTTGTGGTGTTTTCGGGCTGTGTTTAGGCTATTTTCAAGTGAAAAATTAGAATCAAAACACAACCATAGTCCACGCATTTCAGGGGCTGTTTCTACAGTGTGTTGGGCGCGAATCGAGTCCAAAACAGTCCAGTTTTTATCCGGCTGTTCGGGGCTATTTGGGGAATGTTCCGGGGATGTTTCGGGGCTGGAAGTTTGCCTAAAAATGAAGCAAAATTTCAGTGGTGGTGGCAGTAACATTCGGCAGTTCAAAGGAAAGGACAAAAATTTTTTTCAAGTCTGGTGTGTGTGCCTAAGACGTTTTCGCTGCGCAAGGAAAGCGTTTCCTACAATTGGCATCGAGAGCAAGGTTGAAAATGTTCTTAACCCTTTTCTTTTTCATTTAAAGTTACTATTTTTAATATGTTTGTATGAGTTATAAATATTGATATGCATGTTTAGAGGAGTAGGCACAAAATAATATTCATATGATGAATGTTTATTGTTTTTCATGTGATGAATGGATTTTGCATTGGTCGTAAATTTTTCCTGCTCTTATTTTCATGTTGGTTTTGTTTTTGGGATATAAGGCCATAAGGCCATTGTTTACAATTTTTGTATTTTTATTTTCCAATGTAAAATTTCAATTTTTGTAATTTGGAGCACCGAAATCACAAAAGGAGCCAACACCACCTTAGAGCGTGATTTGAAGACCAAGGGATGCCTTGGGTATTTTTTGTACTAATTAGATTAGTATAAGGAAAAATAAGAGCCCGGTCAATGCAAAATATTTTTATGTTATATATATGTTTAATTCGAATTGTTTGAATAACATGTTATATAGCTTAAGGTGCCTACTCTTGAATTTCGTATGCCATAACATGCTTTATATGCATTCTCATTATAGACATGAAATATGATTTTGTTAGATTTAAAATGTTTAAATTAGAATATGATAAGCATGTAAAAAAATTAATTGGATTAATTGGTTTTAAGGTTTAAAATTTGAATTCTAATATATTGGGCTTAATTAGTGTGTAATAAATTCCATTGGTATATAGGATGGAAACTCGGACATAAATTCCATAGCCGATTTCGAATGGACGGTAATGGGGTCTACAGTTTTTTTTATTTTTTATTTTTGGATAACCGGGGTGTCCGGGCCAGCTTACGCGCACCTCGACTAATCCCCGGGACCTGTACCCCGCGCCCTCAGAAGTTTCCCAACACAGATCAGGGTAAGTGGCTGGCTTTTCACACCAGGAGGCATGGCCCCAAGGAAATGCATCTAGTGGGATTCGAACCTTGAACCTGAGAGGGAGCAAACCACTCAAGCCCAAAGCCTTTACCACTGAGAGGGAGTAATGGGGTCTACACCCGTGATATCATTCCACGTACCATTGGATTTTATAAAGAACTAAGTTTAATTAAATAGTTTAATATAAATCTTGACCATTTTAGAATTCTAAAATTTTAAACCTATTAGTGTTCTAGTATTTTAAAAGTTAAAATATAATAGGTCACTAATACCACTCTAATTAAATTAGTTTAATTGAGTAATACAATTAGTAGAGACTAATGGTAATTAGTTATATAATTTTTTAGAGTTAAAATTGGTTAGGTCACTAAAAGTGTGATAGTGTAAATAAGAGTTAGGATTTAGCCACTATACATTTATTCACACTAGTTATTTTAAAATGTTAGATATTTTACAAATAGAAACCTTAAACTCAAAATAGTGAGTGGGAGAGGGATATACGACAGTATATCCCGCAATCTCCATTGTTAGTCTGAAAACATGAGATTCAAAAGGCGCCTTGAGATGACTTTACTTTCGTCCCCTACGGATGGTGTCCATTTTGGGTCAATATCAGGTTTGGATTCCGAGAGGATATTGATTCTAGATGTATCTTGTGAACTGACCTACCCTACGGTGGCACTTCACTCGTTAAGTCCAAGAATCCCGAAACAGAGGGTCACATTCATAAAGGAATAATTAACTGTTAATAAAACTCCTTGATCGAATCAAACGGTAGTTGTTTAATATAGGAATAAATGTTATTCCATATATATTAATCGACTGAGATTGTATCGATCTATTATGCAAGTAATTGACCTACCCTACAGCGGCACTTACTTGTGGGATGATAGATTTTCGTGGCATAGTAATTCTCTTAGGTTTCTAATTTGTTATTCATGGTTCATGCATCATGTTTAATTTTATGCCAAAATTATTTGATTATTTTAATATGCGATGAATGTTAAATGCATGTTTATTTTATCAGCCATGGTTTCTCCATTTATTTCCATACTCTCAAACGATAAATTAACGGGAGAAAACTATGTTAAGTGGAAAAGTAACAAGAACACTATCCTGGTCTGTGAAGACTTAAAGTTTGTCCCGATGGAGGAGTGTCCTCCCGAGTTGGCCAAAAATGCTGGCCAAGTTGTGCGCGCTGCCTACCAAAAATGGGTCGCGGCAAATGAGAATGCTCGCTGCTACATGCTAGCAGGGATGTCCGAGGTTATTGCTGCAAGGCATGCGCCTATTACTTCAATATCTCAGATGATGGAGTCATTGCAGCGCATGTTCGGGTAGCCTTCGGAGCGTCAACGCCATGAGGCCATGGTCTCAGCGATGACTGCTAGGATGAAGGAAGAGACATCAATCCTAGAGCACGTCTTAAGGATGATGACCCATCTCAACACTGCTGAGACTCATGGAACTCGTATTGACTAGCGTAGCCAGATGACCATGATAATGGAAACTCTTCTGAGAGTTTCTTGCAGTTTAAAAGCAACTATGTTATGAACAAGTTGAATTTTACGTTGACCCTTCTGCTTAATGAGCTCACCCAATACGAGTCCATTCTTGTGGATCCTTGTAAGCCCAGTGCTGAGGCAAATGTTGCCGAGTCTTCAAAATCTACAAAGATAAAGAAGAATAGCATTGGGAAGGCTAAGGGTACAACTACTTGATATACGTAAAGACCTTACTGAAGGTAACTTTTCTATGAGAGTCAGGACATGGGATGCTGTTTCAGTAAAGTAGTGGGAGTTATCAGTTTTCAATTTTTCAAATAAAAGTTATTTGATTTTAAACAATATGGTGTTTGTTCCTGTTTTTTCAGGGAAATTTGATTTCTATTTCAAAACTATTGCATGATGGTTATCATTTTTTCTAATAGTAATAGTTATTATTTCAAAAATGGATTACCTATATACTAAGGAAACTAGGAGATAACTTGTATGTGTTACAACTATTAACACATAGGTCACTGTTCAACGCTGAAATGTTTAAGGTTGAGAAACCTAAAACTAAACGGCAAAATATTTCTCATGATGATACATATCTATGGAATCTTAGACTTGGTCATATCAACCTTTACCGGATAGACAGATTGATAAAGAACAGAGCCTTAAACCAGTTAAAGCTCAGAACTTTACCAGTCTGCGAATATTGTTTAGATGGAAAAATGACCAAGAGAACTTTTACTGGAAAAGGTTTAAGAGCCAGTCAACCACTTGAGCTAATACATTCGGACATTTACGGACCGATGAATGTGAGAGCCCGAGGTGGTTATGAATACTTCATCACATTCATTGACGAATATTCTAGATATGGGTATGTTTACCTAATGCAGCATAACTCATACACTTTTGAAAAGTTCAAAGAGTATCGTGCTGAGGTTGAGAACCAGTTAGGTAAAACAATCAAAACTTTATGATCAGATCATGGAGGAGAATACAATGACAAAGATTTCAAGGAATTCTTAGTTTAGCATGGGATAGTATCCCAGATCACAGCACCTGAAACACCATATCAAAATGGTTTTGTAGAAAGGAAAAATCGATCCCTAATATACATGATGAGATCTAGGTTTAGTTAAGCTCACTACCTAGTTCATTATGGGAATATGCACTGCAAACTACAATGCATATCCTTAATGTAGTTCCATCTAATTCTGTTCCTAAAACACCCTTAGAATTATAGAATGGTCGTAACACTAGTTTGCGACATTTTTGTATATGGTGGTGTCCAGGACATGTGCTGAAGAATAAGACTACAAAGTTGGAGCCACGTTCTCATGTGTGCCTATTTGTAGGCTATCCTAAGGAGACTATGGATGGATTCTTATATAGTTCTGAAGATAACAAAGTGATTGCATCGACAAATGCTACGTTTCTAGAGGAGGACTATATGAGGGAGTTCAAGCCTCGAAGTAAAGTGTTACTCGAGGACTTACTTGTAGGTTCGACCATCACACCATCGTCAATAATAGTTGACAAATACATAACATCTTCGACATCTAAGCGTCAGATGCAAGTTCATCAAAATGATCTACCACCTAGACACAGTGGGTGGGTTGTACGACAACCTGATCGCTACCTTGGGGTTGGAGAGGCACAAGTTTTCACATTCAGCGATGGTATAGATGATCCATTGACCTATTGTAGTGCAATGGATGATTCTGACAAAGAGGAATATCTCAAAGCTATAAACTTAGAGATGGAGTATATGTACTCCAACTCAGTCTGGGAACTTGTAGACCAACCTGATGGGGTGGAACCCATAGGTTGCAAGTGGATCTACAAGAGAAAGAAGGGAGCAGATGGGAAGGTACAGACCTTCAAGGCTAGGCTAGTGGCCAATGGTTATACCGAGAAAAAAAAAAGAGTTGACTACGAGGAAACTTTCTCGCCAATAGCCAATAGCCATGCTCAAATCCACTCTTATATCCATTGCCGCATATTATGACTATGAAATTTGGAAAATGGATGTCAAGACTGCATTCTTGAATGACAATCTTGATGAGAGTATCTATATGGTACAACCATATGGTTCATAGCCCAAGATCAAGAGCAAAAGGTTTGCAAGCTGCAAAAGTCCATTTATGGACTTAAGCATGTGTCTCGATCTTGGAATATAAGATTTGATACCACGATCAAGTCTTATGATTTTGAGCAGAATATTGATGAGCCTTGTATATACAAGCGCGTCATTGGGGGGAAGGTGGTTTTTTCTTGTTTTATATGTCGATGATATTTTACTCATTGGGAATGATGTAACGATATTATCGGACAAGAAAACCTAGCTAGCTAACCAATTCAAAATGAAAGATTTGGGAGACGACAATTATATTTTTGGGATTCAGATACTTTGGGATCGCAAGAAATGACTGTTATCTATGTCTCATGCATCCTTTATCGACAAGATCCTTGTGTGATTTAGGATGCAGAATTCCAAGAAATGCAATATGCCTTATCGGCATGGAATTCAATTTTCTAAGGAACAATCTCCTAAGACACCTCAAGATGTTGAGGAAATGAGACATATCCAATATCCCTCAGTAGTTGGTAGTCTCATGTATGCTATGCTATGCACAAGACCAGACATCTATTTTGCAGTGGGAGTAGTCAGTAGGTTTTAGTCTAACCCATGATTGGATCATTGGGTGGCTGAGAAACACATTCTCAAATATCTTAAAAGAACGAGAGATTATATGCTTGTATATTCTGGTGAGGATATGATACTAAGGGGATATACAGACTTTGATTTTCAGACAGATGTCGATTCTAGGAAATCAACATCTGGATCAGTGTTTACCATAGGTGGTGGGGCTATAGTATAGCGGAGTATAGTTGCTTACTCCGCCATAGTGGCTTAATATATAGCACCTTGTGAAGCAGCTAAGGAAGCAGTCTGGCTCCGTAAATTGTTGGGAGATATGGAAGTTGTTCCAGATATGGATAAATCGCTCACACTTTATTGCGATAATAGTGGTGCAGTGGAAAATTCAAAAGAACCAAGAAGCCACAAGAGGGGAAAGCATATAGAGAGGAAATATCTTCTCATTAGCGAGATAGTGCAGAGAGAATATGTTACTGTCACAAAGAATCCATCTGCAGAGAACCTGGCTGATCCGTTTATAAAGACCTGGTAGGCTAAAGTGTTTGAAGGTCACCTAGATGGTCTATGATTACGTGACATTCCCCATTTTCTCTAGTGCAAGTGGGAGATTGTTGGGATATATGCCCTAGAGCTACATGTAATGTAAACGACTTTATATGTTTTGAAATAAAATGATGCAATATTCATTTATCAAAATGTTTGTTTAATTTTCGCATATTATAAATTATCTTGAATACCCTAGATTACTTATGTGGCTTCAGGCTTAGTGTATGAGTGTCATTCACAAGAGGATTTAAGTCTGAAGTTAGTAATCTTAAATAGTCCACAGAGAGCAAACAAACACCTTGATGGTCTATGATTACGTGACATGCCCCAACACGTACTTTGTTTGTGGTTTATCTATTGCTGCGATCCACTCTATATTTGTATGGCAACCTTGATCCGGGATCATCCATGTAGAGACATGAGAATGGAGACACCTTGTATGATGTGATCATATAGGACTAGACCTATATGTAAATGACATTCTTATAACATCCGTTAAATAAAGAAAGTCATTTTGATCTACTAGAGGGTCATATATGGATTGATCTTAATCCTGAGTGTACTACGAACTCCTGTATGACAGACTATGTCCTTTGATTTACAAAGTTGAGGTTGGTAAAGGAATCCCGACCAATAGCTACGTACTTTGGGAGCATGATCTGTTGTGTAGCTGTGAACGTTTTTCATAAATATGAAGTTAACTCTTTCTTGCGAGAAGTAGATGAGTATCTTCGTTAAGGAATGATTCGGTACTTGAACAGTTTGAGCGCTCAAATATTTCTATTACGAATAGAAAGATTAAAATCCATAATGGTTATGAATAAATTATTCATTAGAGAATCAATGGTACTTAAGGTATAAATAATTAGAGGGGTATAATAGACATTATGATCCGGCTCTAATTACGAGATACTCGTGAAGGGTCAATTCGTATGGAGTAATTATATCGATGGACACCGACTTGGTTCGGCTTAATATACCATCTGCGGCAACGAGAGTGCAACTTCGGGTTTTTAGTAGAATAACCCGGAGTTAATAATTCGAAATATTTAATTAAGAGCTTAATTAATATTTTGAGATTATTGGAGCACAGAACCGTAGGTCCATTTGGTCCCCGTGCTAGCTCGATATACTTTAGGCGGATTTAGTATAATTGGATAATCCAATTATATACTCACATATGTATAAATATTATTAATAGGATTAATAATGTTATTTTGTCACACATGGAACTTTTATGAAAGTTTTATATATGGTTTTATAATAAATGATTATATGATAATTACTTATTAATTTTATTAAATTATATATGATATAATTTAATGGCGGTCAATTTGGAATTTCCAAATTTTTGGATTTTGGAAACCCTTGCCTTTATTTTGGTAGTTACACCTTTTTGAAAGGTAATAACTCATTAGTTTTGTAATATATATTTTCTTTATAGAAATTAATATTGGATGTTACAAAATTATTGAAAAAAATAAACCCCTTGGCCGAATTTCACACATTGAGAAATAGGAAAATGGTTTTGTTTATTTTGGAAACAAATAACCCTAGGTATAAAAAGAAGATTTATCTTTCTTTTTGCCTAAGCCTCTCATTCTAACCCTAGCCTCCATCTTCTTCTTGTTCATTCTCTCTCAAAAGTTGAGACAAACCCAAAAGAAAGAAAAATGAGAAATTAAAAAACAAATATCAAGTGTGATTAAATCTCTAAAACGTTTAAGGATTATTTTATGAGTCTCTCCCACACAGTTTTCTGTTGGTAACGAGATATAGTTTGGAAGACTTTGTGGTGTCGAACAAATCATCTTATTCATCTCATTCTTGTTGTACTCGGTAGTGAGGCTTTGTTTTGCTCACTGCCGCCCTATACTTGGTGAAACAGAACTCGTTTTGGTTTCGTTTTAATCCAAATTTTTTGGGGAACATTTTATTGTGTTTTGGGGCTGTGTTGGGGCTGTTTCAAGTGAAAAATCAGAACCAAAACGCAACCGTTGTCCACGCATTTCAGGGGCTATTTTTGTAGTGCGTTGGGCATGAATCGAGCCAAAACAGTCCAGTTTTTGTTTGGCTGTTTGGGGCTGTTCGAGGACTGTTTCAGGACTATTCAGGGACGGTTTTGGGCTGTAATATTTTCTAAAACTGAAGAAAAATTTTAGTGGTGGTGGCAGTAACATTCGACAGTTCAAAGGGAAGGGCATAAAAATTTTCAAGTCTGATCCGTGTGCCTAAGACATTTCCGTTGCGTACGGATATCGTTTCCTACACAATCAATTAGATACTTGTTCGAATTTATTTTCATAAATTAATAGCATAGGTTATAAGTCCTCGAGGGATCGCTAAATTTATACTACTTGAGTGATACGTGCGCATGCGTGTGTTCCGCCGATCAAGTTTTTGGGGCCGTTGCTGGGGACTTATTTATCTTTTATTAATTTTAAAGCTAAATTTTTTGTTGTGTCTAAAAAATTTACTTATTTTTTTTATTGTTTTTATGTTTCAGGTTTCAAGCACTACATGAGAAGAAGCAGAAGTTTTTAATTACGTCCGCTAGGCCCAGAAATTGAAAGGACTATCAGACAATTAAGAAGGGAAAGACGAGAAGATCAAAATGCACTGCTCAAACATGAATAATCAAGAACCTGAACTCTTAGAGATAACACCACCAATTTCCATTCGAGATAGAACAATCTGGTGGTTGACGGATTCATTTCATGCATTGTACTTCCAGCCATACCTGTAAATGTTTGTGACATCAAAACATGCATTCAAATGATACAACAATCAGTCTAGTTATGGGAAGTGCAATTAAAGACCCCAATGCCCACATCAGCAACATTCTGGAAGTTTGTGGCACATGCAACTACAACCGAGGGGCAGAGGAAGCAATGTGCCTGCGTGTACTCCCATACTCATTGAAAGACAGAGCTAAGGCTTGGCTCCATTCACTAATAGCAGCTTCCATAACAACTTGGAACAATCTTTCCATCAAGTTCCTTGCAAAATACTTTCCCCCAGCCACAACAGCAAAGTTGATAAACGACATCACATCCTTTGTGCATCACGACTCAGAATTCCTCTGTGAAGCATGGGAAAGATATAAAGAATTACTCCGAAAATATCCTCACTATGAGATTGCAAAGTGGCTGCAAGTCCAAACTTTCTACAATAGGCTTTCTGGATTGATGAGGGCCACAACAGATACTGCTGCTGGAGGAGCATTAATGGTAAAAGGAGAAAATCAAGCTTTGGACTTAATAGAGGAAATGGCCAACGACAACTCATTGTGGCCAACAAAGAGGAATATCGTTCATCGAGTAGCAGGAATTCACGAAGCGGGGGCTAACTCAGCTGTAAATGCCAAATTAGATAAAATCTGTAAATGTTTGGAAACTCTTAGCATGCAAGTTAATGGATCTACAAGTGCACCATATGGAGGAGGACCAGTGGCAGAATCTCACAACCCACATGATGAGTCGGTGAACTACTTCAGCAACTTCATCAGACAAGGAAACAATCATTACTTCAATACATACAACTTAGGATGGAGGAATCACCCCAACTTTGCATGGAGCACACTTCTGGGCAGGTACCAAATGAAAGGAACAATCCACCACCACCTGAATTCGAACATCAAAATTAAGGACAGGGTATGAAAATAAGCCAGGAATAGAAGATCTACTTGCAGAGATGAAAAAATAAGAATCCAAATATGACGCTTTGTTTCAAGCACAAGCAGTATCATACGAAGCTATGTTTCAAAATCAAGCAGCATCTCTAAAAACACTGAAGAATCAATTGAGACAGCTGGCCAATGCTCAGAGCTTTAGACCACAAGGCAACCATTCTAGCGACACAGAACCAAATCCAATGAGCAGAGGAAATGAGCAATGCCATACTATCACATTGAAAAGCGGAATAAAAATGTTGCAGCAGCGAATGCGGAAGTTACGACGGGGAAGGAGAGCAATGAAGCAAATCCAATGACGGGAGAAAAAGAAACAAAGGAAAATGATTTGGAAGAATTAACTCCACCACCGCCTTTTCCGCAGCGTCTCCAGAAACAAAAATTGGGCAAGCAATTTGCTCGATTCTTTGGGTTTTCAAAAGATGCATATCAACCTTCCATTTGCAGAAGCATTGGAGCAGATGCCCAGTTATGTCAAATTTATTAAGGATGTTCTATCAAGAAAGTGAAAACTAGGTGATTTCGAACTGTAGCACTTACGGAAGAATGCAGTGCAATCATTCAAAGAAGCTCCCTCCAAAATTAAGGATCCTGGCAGTTTCACCATTCCTTGCACCATCGGAAACCATTATTTTGGTAAGTCTTTTTGTGATTTGGGTGCTAGTATTAACTTGATACCTTTATCCATCTACATGAAACTGCAACTTGGAGAAGCAAAGCTGTAGGCATTGCATTTTTGCATACCAGCCCGATGATGAGCCTTGTACGGAGGCACCACCTTTTAAGTCGCGGGAGTCGCGGGAAATGGACGTCGGAAGGGAAGAGTCAAGAATCGACGTATTGTTGGATTTAGTTCTCTCGCATAGCTTCGGGTTTGCTCGTTGAGCCTCTATTACAAAATTTATCCCCAGCCCGAACCTTGGACCTACTCATATGCCACCTTTCACGTGTAACACACACGCCCAAAAACTAACAACCAAAGGCCACCCCACTAACCAAAACAAACAAAACAATAATAAACCCCACACGTTTTACCCACCAAAAATTTCCCCTTTACACCGAAAGCATTACCCTGATTCTCGCCAATGGCCCTAAATTTCCTCCTCCATTATCTCCTCCATTCAAGCCTCACACCATTAAGCTTCTCACTGGCCTTCAACCATAAAACCCTAGCCTTCACGTACACTGCGGTGGAGAAAAAAAGACTCACGAATCCACAAAAAAACAAAGGCCACGCCCTTGACCACTTCCACTCAACAACAACACATACTTAGCATGTTGATAAGCACAAAGACATCACAAAAACACTATCTTCTCTCAAGCTCAAGCACGCCTACTGCCCCCTCTCACTGCAGCCCTCTTTCACGCCATTCAAGCCCTCATTTTAGCCTCCATTGTTCACGCCAAAACTGCACCCAATAAGCCTCCATCATCCACGCCAAACTGCTCCTCTCAACCTTCAAATACGCCCAAGTCTCCTTTCAATTACAGCCCTCAAAATAGTCCCCTAATTACCAAAAAACACTACTACTCCGAAAATACAACAAAAATAGTGAGAGAAACAGTGAAAACAGCGGACCCGTCGAAAATGGACAAAACAGCAAAAACAGTGAACCTGAGAAAACAGCGAGAATAGTGAACAGCGAAACAGTGAAAACATTGGACGAGTGAAAACGGTGGAACGATAACCCTTCCGACACCGTGAAACGCACTCCCGGAAAGCGACTAAAAAGGTAAGACCTGAGGGCACCCTTTGTTATATTTTACTTTGTTATTCCGGACACGGCGTGCTCGGTTGATGTGGAATACGTCCAACCGGGTATACGAAGTCCTACATTGAGAACGGCCGAATCCGTTGGCCACATGTTATTTTGTATGTATTTATGAGTTATGTATTTACTGTTATGAGAATATTACTTTCGAAGCATGCAAACTTAAATTTAGAGTAGTTTACCAATGTATGTCTTGTAGACTTGGTTAATATTACACAAATCTATCCATTACAATTGACATAAGTAAGGGACCATTCCGAACCCAACGGTTTGAGGTCTTCCCTTACGAGGGGTGAGTGCGGCCTTAAATCATTTTCCCGGTTCACACCGGGTGGCGACTCCATTATTCTCCGGTTTAGTCCCCTGTGGGCTACTCCGTACTCTCAACTAGGCCCTGAGTCTAGAACAGCATGCGTCGCCCAGTTTCTGTGTCCTACAGTCTGGCGACTCCACTGGGGATAGAGAATCGGCCCCGAAATAATGTCTTGTAATGTTTGTGATTTGTGCTTTAATTAACCATGTCTATTGTGGGTTTATGGAGTTTAATCAAAGGCATTATTAAGGCTAGGTGATGGTTTGGTGTCTTCCTTCACTCACTACCTTTCTATAAGGAAAAACTGTGAAGGCACCTAGATAATCATTCACCCGTAGCTCATTGTGATAGACTAATTTGAAGGACTCGTTGTTTATTCCTGACACCAAGCGATAAGAGCCTAAGGGGCTTGGGTACTTAAGAGAGCCTCGCTCCACCCTCCCTCTGGGGAATCTACACCGGGAATCCATTCGACAGTTAGTCACACACCATAACTCGTTGGCACGTACCATAAGGTATAAAAAAGGTGCGCTCACTTGGTCGTTTTGAACCCTTGAATGGGGAGTCCTAATTGTGAACAATCATTCGCCAGCGAGAGCTTTTGTTTACACTCATAAAGCCTATATGTGAACCTTAGTTGCATGACCCTTAGAAAATATTTGATTATGCTTGTGTTTTGGACCGTCATCATTTGGATTCAGTTGGACTCTTTGTCAAAGATGTGAACTCGTTGGGCCATTTAAACCGGGACAAGTTCATGTCCTTTTGACAATTAGGCCAAAATTTCTAAAATGCCGATGGGCCAGATTGAGTTTGTGCCTTTTATCATTTGAAGTTATTTAGTTATATTATCGCAAAATGTGAACTTGTGAGGCCTTTTCAACTGGGACAAGTTTGCACTGCGCAATAGTGTGATTAAATACTTTAAAATGATAACGGGCCAATCAGTGTAAATATTTTATGAGCTTGTTTATTTGCATTGCACACATGTCATGCATACATGCATCATGTTAACCCTTTGTGTCTTAAAAGCCATCATAGACTCCCGTTGGGTTGGGAAGTAAGAAAGGTTTGTCAAAGGATCATCAACCAGTATGAGTGAGTCAGTCAACGGGGAATCCCACCTAGATCGATTGGAAGCCAAGGTAGCTGAAATTGCTAAACAGTTGCAAGTTTTGACCAATGTTGTTACCAGTTTGACTGTACCCTGTGTAGCCAATGATAGAGACTTGTGCAACCGGAATGAAAGGACCATTGGAGAATCTTCAAAGATCAAGACTATTCCCTCAGAGATTGCCCCCATCAGAAACAGACAATTCTCCAACTTGGGTAAAGCTTTGTCAAAGATGTTTGAAAAGTTGAAGATGCAAGAAGAATGTGAGTTAAAGGAAGAATGGCTGAAGCCATACTTGTTCTACCTCAGAAATCAGGCACAGAGTATCCCTGATTACAAATTTCAGCACATGCCGAAGAAAATCAGATGGCTGATGCATTGGCGACACTAGCCGCGACTTGGGAAAATCAAGAGAAATTGGTGATGAGACCATTTGTGCTGACAACTGCAAGCAAACCAGTGTATGAGACATAAAGGATATCGGATGTGGAAATCGATGACGGGAAGCCTTGGTATCCCGATAGTCAGAGGTATCTATAACACAAAGAATTCTCAGAAGAAGTAAACAGAAAAGACAGGAAATTGGGAAACAAGACAATAAGACTACCAGATTTAGGATAGAATGAGTTCACCGAGTCGATCGACGTAAGCAAATTGAAGCTGCATTTTGCCTGAAGGAAAGAAGACTGAGCGGTCACCAAGAGAATTGGCAGAAGACCTAACCTGACGGGATAGGAAATTCATCCATGCATACACGTAACTTGCATCCATTGTTTTGTGTTTTGTTCTTGCAGATTTCAAACAGAAGAGGAAAATTAGCAGGAGGAAACACATGGCACCGAGGAGCACAACGAGGATCTAACCCATCATGAACAGGGAGGACCTCTACACTTGCATACGTACACATCGCATGCACGTATTTTATTCTGTTGTTTTGTTTGTGTTTGCAGGTTTCAAAGAAAAAAAAAAGAGAAAGCAGTAAAGATCAAAAGGCGGCCTAAGCACTGAGGATGACATTGAAGCCACCTTGACAAATGGATTTCGGTCATGTCTGGCGGAAGACGATGAATTTAGTGCTAACAGGGAGGAAACCCATGCACTTTGTTGTGATTTCTGTTTTCATGTTTTGTGTATACATGTTGTAGAATTTTTAATTTTGTGTGTTATTTTTGTAGGTAAAAGCACAGACGGAGCATTTTAAGACGGAAGGAATGGTGTTTGGGCAATCACAAAGATGGGAGCTAATTCATTAGTGGTGGCTGAGTAAGGAAAGAATTTCTGAGATGCATCCTAATGAACTTATACCAAGCAAGAGGCGTATTGAGTACACAATTCATTTGCTTTAATTATTGCTTTGATTTGCCTTCTTTTGTTATTTTCTGTTATTTTCGTGGACATGATCCATAACTTTTTGACCTTTTAGACTTCTTTTGGTATTTTCTTTTATTTTCGTGGATAGAATCCACGACTTTTTGACCGCTCACCATTTCTTTTGTGTTTTGTCGTAGACAGGATCCAAAAACTTTTGACCTCTAACCAATTCTTTTATGGTTTAGCTAACAATCATTCGGTGAAAGGTATTAGTACAATTATTACTCATCCCTTTTAAGTACTATAAATTCAGCTCAATATTTCTCTCCTCAACACATTCAAATATACATCCGAGTAAAAGAGAAAAAAATGGAAGCCACTTCAAGAAGATGAGTTGAAACCATTTGTGTGTTTTGCGGTACCAGTGTGGGTACTAAACCGCAATACATAGAGGCAGCAGAAGAATTGGGTCGAGTCATTGTTGAACGGAATATGCAGTTAATATACGGTGGAGGTAATCTTGGACTGATGGGAATTGTTTCAAAGGCTGTACATGACGGAGGCAGTCCAGTTCTGGGAATCATTCCAAAACCTTTGCGGAGGCGAATCTGATAGGACCATCAAATGGAGAAGAATTGCTCGTGCCGGGAATGTCAGAGCGACTGATGGAAATGATTAACCGTGCAGATGCTTTTATTGCTCTACCAGGAGGCTTGGGCACGTTGGAGGAAATTTCTGTAGTGCTATCTTGGGCGAACTTGAACATACACCAGAAACCTCTTGGATTGTTTAACGTTGATGGATTTTATGATTTTCTTTATGTGTTTCTTGAAACCTCTTGGAGTATCAGTCTTTGTTGAGTATGGCAATTTGGGGGCGAGGCCCACATCATCAGTAGCATCTTTGCCGAGTATGGCAATTTTGGGGCGAGACCCACATCACTATCAGTATTTGCCGGGTACGAAACTCTGCGGGTTGAGGCCCACATCACTATCAATCTTTGTCGGGTATGGCACTCTGGGGGCGAGGCCCACATCATTAATAGTCTTTGTCGGGTATGGCACTCTGCGGGTTGAGGCCCACATCATTATCAGTCTTTGCCGGGTATGGCACTCTGCGGGTTGAGGCCCACATCATTATCAGTCTTTGCCGGGTATGGCACTCTGGGGGCGAGGCCCACATCATTATCAATCTTTGCCGGGTATGGCACTCTGGGGGCGAGGCACACATCATTAATAGTCTTTGCCGGGTATGGCATTCTGCGGGTTGAGGCCCACATCATTATCAGTCTTTGCCGGGTACGGCACTGTGCGGGTTGAGGCCAACATCACTATCAATCTTTGTTGGGTATGGAATTCTACGGTTGAGGCCCACATCATGATCAGTTTTGCCAAGTACGGCACTCCGGGTATGGAGATATTTCAGATCAGCCAGGTACGGCACTCCGGGTATGGAGGCATCAGATCAGTTCAGCCAGGTAAGGCACTCCGGGTATGGAGACATCAGATCAATTTTGCTAGGTACGGCACTCCGGGTATGGAGACATGAGATCAGTTCAGCCAGGTACGGCACTCCGGGTATGGAGATATCAGATCAGTTCAGCCAAGTATGGCACTCCGGGTATGAAGGTATCAGATCAGTTCAGCCAGGTACGGCACTTTGGGTATGGAGACATTTCTGCGACACTCCGGGTATGGAGACATTTCAGCGACACCTTGGGTATGAGGTTTAGCACGCCAGGTACGGCACAATCAGATCATTTGTGGCTCTCTAGGTACGGAGACGTCACTGCGACACCCTAGGTACGGGGTTAGCACTCAGACATTTATGGCACTCTAGGTACGGAGGCGTCACTGTGACACCCTAGGTACGAGGTTAGCACTCAGACATTTGTGGCTCTCTAGGTACGGAGGCGTCACTCTGCGACACCCTAGGTACGGGGTTAGCACTTAGACATTTGTGGCACTCTAGGTACGGAGGCGTCACTGCGACACCCTAGGTACGAGGTTAGCACTCAGACATTTGTGGCTCTCTAGGTACGGAGGCGTCACTCTGCGACACCCTAGGTACGGGGTTAGCACTCAGACATTTGTGGCACTCTAGTTACGGAGGCGTCACTGCGACACCCTAGGTACGGGGTTAGCACTCAGACATTTGTGGCACTCTAGGTACGGAGGCGTCACTGCTGTGCGACCCCTAGGTACGGGGTTAGCACTCAGACATTTGTGGCACTCTAGGTACATAGGCGTCACTGCGACACCCTAGGAACGGGGTTAGCACTCAGACATTTGTGGCTCTCTAGGTACGGAGACGTCACTGCGACACCCTAGGTACGAGGTTAGCATCCAGACATTTGTGGGTCTCTAGGTACAGAGACGTCACTGCGACACCCTAAGTACGGGGTTAGCATCCACACAACCAACATCATCACTGCGGCACTCTAGGTACGGAGACGCAACCGCGACGCCCTAGGTACGGGGCTTAGCACCATCAATTCATCACAGCAGGCAAACCATGTGGCAGCTGGCGAGCCAGGTAAGTAAAAATGCATTGCACGTACTTTGATAGGATTGTCATTGTCACACACTGCACAAGTCCCATCAAAGTGGGGGCGACTGTAGGCATTGCATTTTTGCATACCAGCCCGATGATGAGCCTTGTACGGAGGCACCACCTTTAAGAGTCGCGGAGTCGCGGAAACGGACATCGGAAGGGAAGAGTCAAGAATTGACGTATTGTTGGATTTAGTTCTCTCGCATAGCTTTGGGTTTGCTCGTTGAGCCTCTGTTTCAAAATTATATCCCCAGCCCGAACCTTGGACCTACTCATATGCCACCTTTCACGTGTAACACACACGCCCAAACACTAACAACCAAAGGCCACCCCACTTACCAAAACAAACAAAACAATAATAAACCCACCACGTTTTACCCACAAAAATTTCCCCTTTACAACACCGAAAGCATTCCCATGATTCTCGCCAATGGCCCCAATTTCCTCCTCTATTATCTCCTCCATGCAAGCCTCACACCATTAAGCTTCTCACTGGCCTTCAACCATAAAACCCTAGCCTTCACGTACACTACGGTGGAGAAAAAAAGACTCACGAATCCAAAAAAAACAAAGGCCACGCCCTTGACCACTTCCACTCAACAACAACACATACTTAGCATGTTGATAAGCACAAAGACATCACAAAAACACTATCTTCTCTCAAGCTCAAGCACGCCTAGTGCCCCCTCACTGCAGCCCTCTTTCACGCCATTCAAGCCCTCATTTTAGCCTCCATTGTTCACGCCAAAACTGCACCCAATAAGCCTCCATCATCCACGCCAAACTGCTCCTTCCAAACCTTCAAATACGCCCAAGTCTCCTTTCAATTACAGCCCTCAAAATAGTCCCCTAATTACCAAAAACACTACTCCGAAAATACAACAAAAATAGTGAGAGAAACATTGAAAACAGCGGACCCGTCGAAAATGGACAAAACAGCAAAAATAGTGAACCTGAGAAAACAGCGGGAACAGTGAACAGCGAAACAGTGAAAACATTGGACCAGTGAAAACGGCGGAACGATAACCCTTCCGACACCGTGAAACGCACTCCCGGAAAGCGACTAAAAAGGTAAGACCTGAGGGCACCCTTTGTTATATTTTACTTTGTTATTCCGGACACGGCGTGCTCGGTTGACGTGGAATACGTCCAACCGGGTCTGCGAAGTCCTACATTGAGAACGGCCGAATCCGTTGGCAACATGTTTATTTTGTATGTATTTATGAGTTATGTATTTACTGTTATGAGAATATTACTTTTGAAGCATGCAAACTTAGATTTAGAGTAGTTTACCAATGTATGTCTTGTAGACTTGGTTAATATTACATAAATCCATCCATTACAATGACATAAGTAAGGGACCATTCCGAACCCAACGGTTTGAGGTCTTCCCTTGCGAGGGGTGAGTGCGGCCTTAAATCATTTTCCCGGTTCACACCGGGTGGCGACTCCATTATTCTCCGGTTTAGTCCCCTATGGGCTACTCCGTACTCTCAACTAGGCCCTGAGTCTAGAACAGCATGCGTCGCCCAGTTTCTGTGTCCTACAAAAGCCCACCTCAATCAGCATGCGTCGCCCAGTTTCAGTGTCTTACATATCCAAGAGGAGTAGTGGAAGATATGCTTGTCAAGGTGGACAAGTTTTTTTCCCAGCTGATTTCATTGTATTAGACATAGGGGAAGACAGAGAGGTGCCTATCATCATTGGGAGACCATTCTTGGCAACTGGACGAACCATTATAGATGTACAAAAAGGCGAGTTAACCATGAGGGTACAAAACTAAGAAGTGAAGTTCAATGTGTTCAAGGCCATGAAATTTCCAAATGACGAATGAGAGGGGGAATGCTTTAAACTTGACATAATTGATAGTGTCATCATGAACACAGATGCAAAGCAATCTTTCCCTGACAAACTTGAAACTTGTATCGCCAATATGTCAGATAAGGAATTAGATAATGAGATACTGGAATACATAATCTATCTTGATGGAGTCCCTCGCGTTAGATCGACATTGCAGGTATAAGCTTGGAACTACCAATAAAAGGATGAGTCAAGCCATCGATAGAGGAACCACCGCAGCTGGAATTAAAGCCACTTCTAGGCGACCTCAGGTATACATACTTGGAGGACTCTTCTACTTTACTGTCATTATTGCATCGTCTCTAACTTGGGTGCATGAAGATAAGTTGCTGAGAGTGCTATGCGAGCACTATAAGTTTGGGAAGCGGCCGCGAGTGCTCAGCGGAAAAAAAAAATATTATGCTGCTTTCCCTTTGCCCAAGACCTATTTGTTTTGATTATTCTACAAGCCTAGGCATGTTACTATATATTCTAAACATAAAACTGATAAAACATGGAAAGAACATAAACCTAAACATGCAAACTATCATAAGAACTCTAATAAAAATAAAGAAAGAAAAAGACTTACTTGAACCGAAGACTCCTCCAGTCCACCCTCCAATCTACAAGCTTTCTCAACTCAGCAAGCTCTTTCACGTTCCAAAGAGCCACCCAAGTGTGTGGCCTCCAAAGATGCACACACCAAAGCCAAAACTCAATGGCAAGACTACGTCTTGAGTGCACATGTATTTTGTCCTTGGTGCTAGCCTAGGAAAATACCTTAAAACCTTTAACTCGAGGTTCCTCTAGTCAATTAGACTTAAGGATCCTCAAAATCAATGGCTTACTCTTAAACTTTAGAGTTGCTCACTTATATAAACCCAAGATATGAAAGGTTTTGGTGTAGCCAATTTGTAAATAATTCTTTGGGTTTATATAGTGCTCCAAAGACAACAAAATTAATTAAGAATCTGATGTGGGATAAAAAATATTTAATCTTAGCCATTGGATCTTAATTTAGTGGTTTAATGAGATTGTAAAACCCTAATAAGAGTTTGGGCTGAATTGGAATTCAAAACCAATAAATTTTTTTACTATTCATATGAATAGTAATTTTTTTTTATTCCAATTCCCAAGTGCCCCTATCTTCATTCACCATCCCTAAGCCACTATGGAACCTCATAAATGATATGTTCAATAATTAAACACATTGAACAGTTATGAACAATTCCTACAGCAATCATCTATGCTGTTATATTTGTACTGTGCACTGTTAACAATTGATTTCGACTTTGTTGTGTGTGACATTTTGGGTTCCCCTCAAGTTGGTCATTAAATGAATCGTGATAATTTAATCGAACATAAATTATCCTCCAATCAGATGGTCGTTCGATTTCAATGACCAAGGTTGACATCTAGCAACATGCCAAGGCCCCCAAATAAGAAGGAAAGATATATATACCCATTATGTATGCGATTTACATATGATACGGTCCCTCGCCTCACTGTATCCCCACCTATTGTCATAGGGTACAAAAAGTGTCTACCCATATGGTCAAAGGTATGATGTTGATAGTGTTATGAATCGTGCTAACCTAAGAATCTCATATGATTCTTCCACTGTGGCCACAGTCTCAAGCACTGATCACACATATCAACCCGCGAACTGGAATACTACTCTTATAAGCAAATATTATCCGAGAGAGTGGCGATTCTCTGTTGTATCTTTACAAACTTCATGTGTTTCAACAAATGACCCAATCATACCCTTATGACCAGATCTTTTGAACCGGGGAAGGAGAATGTCAAAGTTATTTGATCCACACATAAGATTGTAAAGACCTCAATTCAAAGGACTAGTTATATAATCGATACATGAAAGTTCTCACGGGCACATGGGATAAACACTCCATATGAAAACTTTCGGCGGTCAGTTCGATGGACACGAGCAACTCATGCATCTATGTGATACACCAAGCAGATGAATCTCCACTAGAAGCCTATGAGATCGGCTACCCTACTTAAGGGCGGATCATATCATCATGCTAGTCTCTCCGCTTTGCGAACGCCCAGATTATTCACAAAACTATAACTACAAACATTTAAGAGTAAAGATTATTATAAGGCGTGGAAGCCATCGTCTTGTTACTCCATAGGCTTTATTACAGTGTTGATGATTCATATAAGTTATGTAAGACACGTATAATAAATATTGCAATTTCATTAATTAATGAAAATATTACAAATACATGTACATATAGCTCATCCACAAGTTGGGTATAGGGCATATCCCTAACAATCTCCCACTTGCACTATAGCCAACTAGTATGAATCTGGACACCATACTCTCGGGTGTGCCTATAATGCTTTTGTTGAGTCAGCCATTTAGTCCGAGAATCTGCAAGATTATCTTCTCTGGGTATTTTTTCTATAATAACTTCTTTTCTCTCAACAATCTCCCTGATGAGATGAAATCACCTGAGTACATGCTTGGATTTCTTGTGGGACCTTGGTTCCAGTGTTGTCACAGTACATCGTGACATCATTCTTTATCGCGGGAATCACTTCCAGTTCTGTGATGAACTTCTTTATCCAGACTGCTTCTTTAGCAGCCTCAGATGCTGCAATATACTCGGCTTCAATGGTGGAGTCCGCTGTAGTTGACTGCTTTGAGCTTTTCCAACTGACAACACCGACATTCAAAGTAAACAAATATCTTGTTTGTGATCTGCTGTCATCCCTATCGGTCTGAAAGCTCACATCACAGTAACCATTAAATTTCATCTCAGAACAATCTCTGTATGTCAAAAACACATCCTTAGTTCTTCTCAGATACTTGAGGATTGTTTTGACAGCTGCCCAGTGTTGCTCACCAGGATTTGCCTGATACCTATTCGTTATGCTAAGAGCATAAGAGACATAAGGTCTTGTACGTAGCATGGCGTACATGATCGATCCTATTGCTGAAGCATAAGGGATCATACTCATACGCTCTCTATATGAAGGAGTATGTGGACATTGCTCCGTAGATATTTTGATTCTATGACAAGTAGGTAAATTACCTCTTTTGGAATCTTCCATTTTGAATCTTTTCAAAAATTTATCTATGTACGTAGATTGAGAAAATCCTAACAACCTCTTAGATCTATTACGGGAGATCTTAATGCCGATGATGTAGGCTGCTTCTCCCAAATCTTTCATGGAGAAATTCTGAGATAACCATTGCTTGCTGGCTTGCATCACATGAATATCATTCCCGATGATTAATATGTCATCGACATATAATACAAGAAATACAACAGCACTCCCACTACTTTCCTGTAAACACAAGGCTCGTCTACATTTTTGATGAAGTCAAATTCTTTGATTGTCTCATTAAATCGTATATTCCAACTTCTGGAGGCTTGCTTGAGTCCATAAATGGATCGTTTACGCTGCCAAGGAGAGAGAAAAATAAAAATTATAAGATTTTCCAAAAAATCCTTTAATTCTATATACTTGGTAGATATGATGTGTATCAAATCCATTTGCTTTATTGGCAACCACTTACATCGCAAGTTGACAAGTGATGTGAGTTGTGGGTCCCACCCAATTTAAATTCAAAATTTCGTTGGCCTATACAACACTATTTGGGTCCGGTTCGTTTAATCCAACTAAACGAATTTTTCGTCGCGACGTAATTAAATCTAATTTAATTAAATAATTATGCCTCGCAAAATTATTATTAATGTCGTTTACGAATTAATTCCAAATTAATTCGTTCGCCCGAATTAAAATCCAATTTTAATTCCGCTTTGAAATCTGATTTCAATTAATATATCTAATATATTATTTTAGCCGAGTTAAATAAATTAAATAGTAAAATCTAATTTAACTATTAAATTTATTTTGCCGATTAATTCCAATTTAATCGCGTTCAATCTAATAATTAATCCCAGATTAATTCTTACCATAATTAATCCCAGATTAATTTTCTCTCTCTTAATTAATCCCAGATTAATATTGTTCGAGTCAAATTTCATCAGTGAATCTTTGGGATTCGACCCAAGAGATCCCAGGATATATTGGCAGTAAATACGGTCATCAGACTATCCGAACATATGCGTACCTGTTACCATGTACTTACCGATTTACAAAACATGGTTGGCTTCTAGCAAAGCACCGTGCCTACCCAATTCTCCAGAAATATTCTTCTACGGAATACAAGATCTTTGTCAGGCGTAGTATACGTAGTATTGCGAATAACGATCTAGTATCGGATGTCACATGCTAGGACTGGGGCTTGAGTTGTGTCTGCCCCGTACGAAGCATATATCAGATCACTAGCAACTAGTCTCTTTATGATCGGAAAGTCATGACCTAGTCATACTTCCCCGATGGCTATAACACTTAGAGTACCAGTTCTGTATCCATATATGATCATCATCTCCATATGACTGAAGTGGTACTTCCATCTTGACATCACACCCAATACACTACGATTCTCAGTATACCCAGAAGAGGCATACACAGAACATGTTAAAGCCCCGAGCGACCATAACCAAATTATATTGATTGTCCCAAGTATTAGCGATGCAAGTCTCAGGTTAAGACCAAATACACCTACCCTGATTCAGATTCCCATAGACACATAGTCATACTACCAATGGGATTCCGAGGGGTCTATCCAGAGCGAAGCTATTTCCGTACCATCGGTAAACAGAACCTCCTATTACACTTGCATGAGTATCCAATACCCAAATATATGAGAACTATGCTGTTACGCTTCTATAACACGCACAAGTGTAATACTAGTCTATTCCGGATTATCGATGTCCAGTCTCGATAATACTACGACTAGGGATATTTAATGATTAAACCTTTGTGGATTAATACTGTCTCATATCTTATTAATCCAGAACTAATCATAAGGACTTTTATCATTTATATATCCAGGTAATCCAATTACAAATGATAAAAGAGAAATTTCCTTTGTCACATAGTTAAGTTGTACAACAACACCATGTTTTGTACAAATAGTGATGTTATGGGTCATAATTGTCCAACAGGCAGGTGGATAAGGTGATATGTGGCAGAGGCGGCTGAGAGCTGAATGATTGTACTGACGTGACGATGACGTGGCAATGACGTGGCGATGTGGATTGTCGGTACCATAAGATTGCGACACGTGGCATGGAATGATTGGCTGATGATGACATGGCGATGACCATGCACATTGACTTGGCATGTTGCTGATGCGGATTCCGAGAGGATATGGATTCTAGATGTATCTTGTGAACTGACCTACACTACGGTGGCACTTCACTCGTTAAGTCTAAGAATCCCGAAATAGAGGGTCACATTCATAAAGGAATAATTAACTGTTAATAAAACTCCTTGATCGAATCAAACGGTAGTTGTTTAATATAGGAATAAATGCTATTCCATATATATTAATTGACTGAGATTGTATCGATCTATTATGCAAGTAATTGACCTACCGTACAGCGGCACTTACTTGTGGGATGATAGATTTACGTGGCATAGTAATTCTCTTAGGTTTCTAATTTGTTATTCATGGTTCATGCATCATGTTTAATTTTATGCCAAAATTATTTGATTATTTTAATATGCGATGAATGTTAAATGCATGTTTATTTTATCAGCCATGGTTTCTCCATTTATTTCCATACTCTCAAATGATAAATTAACGGGAGAAAACTATGTTAAGTGGAAAAGTAACAAGAACACTATCCTGGTCTGTGAAGACTTAAAGTTTGTCCCGATGGAGGAGTGTCCTCCCGAGCCGGCCAAAAATGCTGGCCAACTTGTGCGCGATGCCTACCAAAAATGGGTCGCGGCAAATGAGAAGGCTCGCTGCTACTTGCTAGCAGGGATGTCCGAGGTTATTGCTGCAAGGCATGCGCCTATTACTTCAATATCTCAGATGATGGAGTCATTGCAGGGCATGTTCGGGTAGCCTTCGGAGTGTCAACGCCATGAGGCCATGGTCTCAGCGATGACTGCTAGGATGAAGGAAGGGACATCAATCCTAGAGCACGTCTTAAGGATGATGACCCATCTCAACACTGTCGAGACTCATGCAACTCGTATTGACTAGCGTAGCCAGATGACCATGATAATGGAAACTCTTCTGAGAGTTTCTTGCAGTTTAAAACATATGGATGACACATTGGCAACACGTGGCACGGTGCAGGTTAGCAGATCTCCTCTGATGTTGACAGTGGCATGCGCACGTTAGCATCCGGCGCATGGTAGCAGACTTCTCAGATTTTGACACGTGGCACGTCGTATTTTAGTATGAAGCGGCGTAAGTTAGCACAGGCCGGCGCACGTTAGGCGTCGCGACGTGTCAAATGACATTTTTGCCCTTTGATGTCTATTTTTACTATTTTGGCCCCAAATCACCTCCAAAATATCCTGGAACTTTATTTATCTGCAAAATAACATAAAGCACATCAAAATATTCCCAAAACTCAAGAAACTATACAAAATATTAGGTCAAATGAGTGGGAAATAGTGATACATTTACCACTCATCACACCCTCAAACCTAACATTTTGCCAGTCCTCGAGCAAAACACAAAATAAAATAACATAAAAATAAAATTAAGCTAAGCCACTTTCGTAGGGATCACGGTTGCATTTAGCGTATGCAACAAGCCTTTAAACCCCTAGGTGTCCCTAGTGGACGAGTTGTAGTCTCGGGAGGGTTTACAGCAACGATACCCATAAACATTTTATAAAAGTAAAAAGATAGTAAAACTAATGCACATAAAAGCAAAAAGACAAGAGAAGATAATAAAGAAGTTAGTGATTAAGCATGCGAAACTTCTACTCTAAGTTACTAGTTGTTTTCTTTCTTTCTAAATTACCGAATAAGTAAATTCTCCAATTATATTTACCATTCTCCATATACACATTTAACAAAATATTAATCAACTCATTTTTGCCCACAACAGTTACAAGTGCAGTTGAGAAGAAAGTAATATTTTTGTCCTAAAGTTTTATCAGAATTCACACCTTTTTTGCAGCAATGGAATATTTTTTCTTATTTTTCTGATTTTTTTTCTTTCTTTTTGATTTTTTTTATTTATATACAATATCTTCTGTCTATGTAGCAAGCCTTAGGTCAGTGACTCCCAAACCAGTTTGCTTTAGGGCACTAGGTGTTAAGACAACCCTAAGGACTTAATTACTCAGACTTCCGATATATATATTTTTGCAACATCCTTGATCCATGTAGCGAGCTTTGGGCCAGTGACTCCCAAACCAGTTGGTTTTATGGCACTAGGTGTTAAAACACACCTACAAACTTAATAACTCGGATCTCAGACGTTTTTTTTTATCCCAACGCTTTTTGAGATGATTTCTCCAATTAAACTAGAGCACTGAATATTACAAGCTTTTCAATTACAGCTCATGCCCGTATGGTACAGCTCAATTACAGCTCATGCCCGAATATTACAAGATTTGCGAGAGCTTCTTCCATCGTGAAATGACTTTATCTGCAAAAATAAAACACACCAGATCACAATATATACATAAATTGCATAGGTTGCCTCCCTACGAGCGCTAAGTTTAACATCGTTAGCTAGAAGTGACTTCTCGAACGTTAGGCCGGATCTGAAAGTGTGACACTTTCTTTTTGTCGCTCAAATGATTCTCCCCAGTAGTGCTTGACACGCTGACTGTTAACCTTGAATGTGTTGTTGGACTTGGGATTGTATATCTCAACAACTCTGTATGGTAACACCTGAGTAATCACAAATGGACTTGACCACTTTGACTTCAGCTTTCCATGAAAAAGTTTTAACTGTGAATCGTATAACAACACCTGCTGCCCTGGCTTCAATTTTCTACGCACTATTTTTTTTATCATGCCATCTTTTGGTCTTTTCTTTGTACAGTTTGGCATTTTCATAAGCTTGTAAGCAAAATTACTCCAATTTGTTGAGTTGGTGAAGTCTTTTCTCTCCTGCAGCTTGTGGATCAAGATTCAACTTCTTTAGTGCCCAGTACGCCTTGTGTTCAAGCTCAACTGGCAAATGACATGCTTTTCCATACACCATTTGATATGGGGACATACCAATAGATGTCTTGTAAGCTGTCCGGTAGGCCCATAATATGTCATCTAGTTTTTCAGACCAGTCCTTCCTTGTTGATCCAACAGTTATTTCCAAGATTCTTTTGATCTCCATGTTTAAAACTTCAACCTGTCCATTTGATTGTGGATGGTAAGCAGTGGCAACTTTATAAGTAACTCCGTATTTGGATAGAAGTACATCAAAGTATATGTTGCATAAATGTGTGCCACCATCGCTGATGATTGCCCGAAATGTTCTGAAGCGAGTGAAAATATTCTTTTTAAGGAACTTGATCACCACTTTTGAATCGTTGGATGGCAGTGCAATTGCTCAACCCATTTGGAGACATAGTCTATTGCAACCAGTATGTACAGGTTTTCGAATAAAGGAACAAAGGGTCACATAAAATCAATACCCCAAACATCGAATATCTCTACTTCCAGAATATTTTACAGAGGTCATTCATTTCTCCTTGAAATATTTCCCGTTCTCTTGCACCTGTCACATTGAAGAGAAAACAAGTAAGCATCTTTAAAAAGAGTGGGCCATAACAAACCTAATTGTAGGACTTTGGCAGCAGTTTTGTTTCCGCTGAAGTGTCCGCCATATGGTGATGAATGACAATATCGATGGACACTGTTGACCTCCTCCTGTGGAACACACTGTCTCAATAATTGATCAGCAAAGCATTTGAACAAGTACGGATCATCCCAAACATAGTGCTTGACTTTTTTGAAGAACTTCTTTCATTGCTGAGTTATCCATTCCAACGGCCATTTTCCCAAAACTATGTAGTTTACATAGTCAGCATACCAAGGGACATCATGTTGTTTCATGGCAAACAATTGTTCATCTGGAAAGGTATCTTTGATTGTCAGTTCTTTGCCAGCTGTTTCTCCATTCTCGAGTCTCGATAAATGATCTGCCACATGATTTTCTGTCCCTTTCCTGTCTCTGATCTCCACGTCAAATTCATGTCGAAGATGTATCCAACGGATCAATCTGGGTTTGGCATATTTCTTCATGATCAAGTATTTGATTTTTAAATGATCTGTGTAGACCACCACTTTGGGACCCAGCAGATAGGATCAGAATTTTTCAAAAGTGTACACAACTATGAGCAACTCATTTTCAGTGGTTGTGTAGTTGAGTTGAGCTTCATTCAAAGTTCTGCTGGAGTAGTAAATGGTGTGGAAAATCTTTGCTTTGCGTTGTCCCAAAAATGCACCTACAATAAAATCACTAGCATCACACATTAGCTGAAATGGAAGGTTCCAGTCTGGTGCTACAATGATGGGAGCAGAAACCAGCTTCTGTTTTAGGATCTCAAAAGCTTCCTGACATTCTTTGGTGAATTTGAAAGGCACATCCTTCTCCAGAAGATTGCACAAAGGTTTAGCAATCTTGGAAAAGTCTTTGATAAATCTCCTATAAAAACCTACATGTCCGAGAAAACTTCGAATCTCTTTGAAAGATGTTGGTGGATGTAGATTTTCAATTGTTTCCATCTTTGCTTTGTCTACCTCGATTCCCTTTTGTGAGATCCGATGTCTCGGGACGATGCCTTCCTGTACCATGAAGTGGCATTTCTCCCAGTTGAGTACCAGGTTGGTATCTTCACATATTTGTAATACATGTTCCAGATTTTGCAAGCAGTGGTCAAACGAATCTCCAAACATAGAGAAATCAAACATAAAAACCTACATACTCTGTTCCAGCATATCTGAGAAAATTTCCATCACGCAATGCTGAAATGTGGCAAGGGCATTACATAATCCAAATGGCATCCTGCGGAAAGCAAAAGTACCATACAGACATGTAAATGTGGTTTTCTGCTGATCTTCTAGGGCAATGGCAATCTGATTGTACCCCGAGTATCCATCCAGAAAATAATATAACTCATGTCCTGCCAGTCTGTCCAGCATCTGATCAATGAATGGCAGCGGAAAATGGTATTACCTTATTCTTTTGTTCAGCTTCCGGTAGTCCATACAAACTCTCCATACAGTCACAGTTCTTGTTAGAATCAGCTTGTTCTTTTCATTTGTGACTACAATTATTCCTCTTTTCTTTGGTACACACTGCATAGGACTCACCCAGTATCCTGAAAGATACTATCAACAACATTAATTCTGAAACATTCTTCCTCTTTGTCAGCACTCAGGAATTTCATGGCTTTGAAAACATTGAAGGTAACATCTTGGTCCTGCACTTTCATGGTTAGTTCTCTTTTTTACACATCAATCACAGTTCTACCTGTAGCCAAGAATGGTCTTCCAAAGATGATAGGTACATCTTTGTCTTCTTCCATGTCAAGGATAATGAAATCTGCTGGGAGAATGAGTTTGTCGACTTTGACCAGCATATCTTCAACAACACCTCTCGGAAATGTGAGTGTTCTATCAGTAAGTTACAGAGAAACTGAGGTAGGCATTACTTCTCCAATTTGCAGTTTCCTGTAAATAGAAAAATACATCAAATTAACACTTGCACCTAAGTCACATAAAGCCTTACCGATATAATGTTCTCCAATGGTGCATGGGACAGGGAAACTGCCAGGATCTTTTAACTTTGGGGGAAGTTTCCTCTAGATGATAGCGCTACATTCTTCTGTCAATGCCACTGTCTCATAATCTCCTAATCTCTGTTTTCGTGAAAGAATATCTTTCATGAATTTGACATAGCTAGGCATTTCTTCTAAGGCTTATGCGAATGGAATGTTGATATGCAACTTTTTGAAAACCTCCAAGAAACGAGCAAACTGTTTGTCCAGTTTGTTTTTCTGAAGACGCTGAGGAAAAGGTGGAGGTGGAGTGATTTGATCTTTTTCCTTTGCTTATTTTTCCTCCATCTGTTGCTCTGCTTCTTTTGGAACTTCTTCAATTGTTGCCTTGATTCCAACATCTTTGTTGATTTCAGTACCACTTTTCAAGGTAATGGCTTGACATTGCTCCTTCCCTCGGTTCCTTGGATTCGGTTCTGTGTTGCTGGGAAGATTTCCTGGCGGTCTGTAACTATGGGATTGGCCAATTGTCTAATTTGAATTTCCAGTGATTTAATAGAGGCAGATTGGCTCGGAAACATAACATCATATTTTTTTAATTGAGTCAACACTTCCACTATTCCCAGTTCATTTGCCTGCTCCTGGCCTTTGTTCTGTTGCTGTTGGAATCTGGGTGGTGGATAGTTCTTTTGCCCTGAATTGTTGCTCCATGAGAAATTGGGATGATTCCTCCACCATGGGTTGTAGGTGTTGGAATATGGATTGTTCTTCTGTCTGTTGAAATTTTTGACATAATTGACCGTCTCTTATTGTTGGTTTGGTTCTAGTGATCCTCCATATGGTGAACTTGTGGCTCCAATATTTCCTTGCATACTAAGAGTCTCCATGAATTTGTATATCTGATCTAGCTTGGCATTGACTGCTGTGTTGGCTCCAACTTCATAAATTCCAGCAATTCTTTGAATCATACTCCTTTCTGTTGGCCACAAGGAATTGTTGTTAGCCATTTCTTTGATTAAGTCCCAGGCTTGATCTTCTCCTTTTTCCATCAAAGCTCCTCCAGTAGCAGTATCAATTGTGGTTCTCATCAGTCCAGAAAGTCCATTATAGAAAGTTTGGACTTGAAGCCATTTTGGAATCTCATGGTGAGGACATTTCCGGAGCAAATCTTTGTACCTTTCCCAAGCTTCATAGAGAGTTTTCGAGTCTTGTTGTACAAAGGATGTGATGTCATTCCTCAGTTTTGATGTCCTGGCTGGTGGAAAATACCTTGAAAGGAATTTGGTGGCTAGAGTGTTCCAAGTTGTGATGGAACCTGCTGGTAGTGAATGTAACCAGGCTTTAGCTCTGTCTTTCAAAGAATATGGGAAAATCCGCAGTCTCATTGCTTCTCCAGCTCCTCGGTTGTAATTGAAATTGCCGAAACTTCCAGGAAGTTACTGATGTTAGCATTAGGGTTTTCAGTTGCATTCCCCCCAAACTGAACTGATTGCTGAATCATCTGAATGCATGTTTTGATGTCACATGCATTTGCTGGTAAGTGACGGAGTACAATACAGGAAATGAAACCGTCGACCACCGGAATGGTTCTGTCTCGAATGGGTATTGGTGGTGCAACTTCTAAAGGTTCAGGTTCCATGTTGACTAAAGCTTATTGGCTTTCTCGTCATTCCCTTCTCAACTGTCTGATGGTTCTTTCAATTTCTGGGTCAAGAGGTCGAAGTTCAAAGCTTCTAGTTCATCTCATGTAGTTTCTGAGAACCTGAAACACAAGAAAACAGAAATATTAAGCAAATAGAAAATTAGATACAAGTAAAGGTATCTTACCTCAAAACTAATAATGAAAGATAAATAAGTCCCCGGCAACGGTGCCAAAAACTTGACCGACGTAATCACACGCGTATAACGCAAGCGCACGTATCGTTCAAGTAGTATGAAAAGTATCGATCCCATGAGGACTTAAAACCTAAACTATTAATTTTTATGAGGCCAAATGATTACTAGTATCTAACAGATTTATTGATTGACTGGGTTATGACTTTAAACTTAAAAACAAGTAAATAAAATTATGCGAAAGTAGGTTGAGGAAAATTCAAATTTATAAAACTATCCAGGGTTTTGATTTCTTCCAATATCTTTTTAATGATGAAGTGGTTATTTTACGTTTGTGTAATATATTGGTTTATTAACCTGGAACACGAAATATGTAAAAGCCTCTTCCGATTGTCAAATACAAATACCCAATGTAACCCAATTAATCATATTCATATGTCAACCAAGTTACCTGAATTCATTAAGATTAAGTTCCAATTATGGTTACCCCCGCCCGACATGTATGTTCCTATCCTGTAAGGAAATCTATTAAAGGGTTATATATCCTCAAGGAAGATCGTGGGCTATTGAGTCTAAGGTCTTTAACCTAAAATCTCCTTTCCAAGTTCAATTTAAGTTTACCAGTTCAATTTTATTAATGGACAGTTAACAAAGAGCATTAGGATTTAGGCTCAATAAATAAACTTTTATATTACCCAAACTGTAATTTAACCCCTTATAAACCGGTGATATTGGATTTCATCACAACCCCAGATAACTAACTTAGTTACGACACATAACTAGGGCTAGTAAAAACTTAAATAAAATAAAAGACATAAAGTAGAATGATGAAAAGTAAATAAAGGAAATTACAATAAATGAAAATGATAGGGGCTAGAGGATATACTTTTATCATTACTATTTTAGATATCTCCCTTAATATAATATATTAACTTGTGTGATATTACCAACCAGCCATATAGGCGGTATTCTAATTAAGTCAGATTAAGTCCAACCGACCATAAAGAAGGTATCATAATTTGTCCATAAACCAGCCATATAGGCGATAATTACCAACCGACCAACCAGGCGGTATCCATGTTTAGTCAGGTTAAAACCAGTTTATAATTAATTACCAACCGACCAATATAACGGTAACCTTGTTAAGTCAAATTTTAAATAATAAATATATTATAATTAAGGGAGATTAATCTAAATAGCAGTAATAAAAGTTTTACCTTTCACCATAGCAGGGGGAAGTTACCTCCTCATAACTGAATAGTAAAAACAGAAAAAGTAAAGAAAGTAAATTACTATTACAGAAAGTAAATAAAATTAATTACAAAAATGAAATTTAAAGAAAACTAGATACAAACTCCTTATTTATTCAGAGAATTACAGAGAGGAAGGTACATCTAAAACTGAAATTTCGAGCTGAATTTATAGGCGTTGAAAGGCCCTGCGCGTCGCGACGTGATATACTTATGCGACGTGACGCGCGTGATACACGGCGTGGCTTGCGGAGAGTTCTACACATGGCTGGTGGATAAGGTGATAAGGTGACACGTGACAGAGGCGGCTGAGAGCTGAATGATTGTGCTGACATGGCGATGACGTGGCAATGACGTGGCGATGTTGATTGTCGGCACCATAAGATTCCGACACGTGGCATGCAATGATTGGCTGATGATGATGTGGCGATGGCGTGGCACATTGACTTGGCATGTTGCTGATGTGGACGTCTATGTGGCTGACATGTTGGCGACATGTGGCGATGCCGATTGTCAGCACGATAGGATGATGACACGTGGCATGGTGCACGTTAGTAGATCTCATCTTATGTTGACATGTGGCATGTGCACGTTAGCATCCGGCGCATGTTAGAAGCCTTCTCAGATTTTGACACGTGGCACGGTGCATTTTAGCATAAGCAGCGCAAGTTAGCACAGGCCGGCGCACGTTACACGGCGCGATGAGCCCAATTACATTTTTGCCATTTGATGTCCTTTTTTACTGTTTTGGCCCCAAATCACCTCCAGAATGTTCTGAAACTTTATTTATCTACAAAATAACACAAAACACATCAAAATATTCACAAAACTCAAGAAACTATACAAAATATTAGGTCAAATGAGTGGGAAATAGTGATATATTTACCACTCATCAAAGGTGTTGAAAAAAAAGACATCTGAGATCCGAGTAATTAAGTCTGTAGGGGTGTCTTAACAGCTAGTGCCCTAAAGCCAACTGGTTTGGGAGTCACTGGCCCAAAGCTCGCTACAAAGATTAAAGATGTTAATAAAAAAAATCCATTGCTGAAAAGGTGTGAATTCTGATATAACTTTAGGACAAAAATATTACTTTTTTTCAACTACACTTATAAATATTGTGGGCACAATGATTTGATTAACACTTTTTTGGTTGTGTATATGATGAATGGTAAAAAATAATCGGAGAATTTACTTATTTTGTAATTTAGAAAGAAAGTAAAACAATTATTAACTTGGATAAGATTTTCACTTGTTTAGTCACTGACTTGTATAAACTTTTTGTTTTTGTGTTCATTTGACGTTTGTGAGTATCATCATTGTAAGCCTTCACGAGACTACAACTCATCTACTATGGACACCTAGGGGTTTAAAGGCTTGTTTCATACGCTAAATGTAACTGTGATCCCTATGAAAGTGCCTTAGTTTAATTTCATTTTAAAGTTATTTATTTTATTTTATTTTGTTGTTTTGCTCGAGGACTAGCAAAATTTTAGGTTTGGTGGTGTGATAAGCGGTAAATATATCATTATTTACCACCCCTTTGACTTGATATTTTTTTTAGTTTCTCGAGATTTGCGAATAATGTTATGTATTTTATGTTATTTTATAGATAAATAAAGTTTCAGAACTCACTGGATTGAATCAGGGCTAAAATGGTGAAATTTGGATCAAAAATGACAAATTGGGAAATTTTATGTTCACGTGTCACGACGCGAAACATCCTCTGCGTCGCGACGTTCCACAATTATGCAGCCTACCGACAAACGTCATCGCTAACGTCATCACTGTAGCTTGTGTCGCGACGCCAAGCCATTAATTCATTTGCCGACACTTGTACAGTACTGTAGCACGCGTCGCGACGCCCGGGGTAAAATTTTGCATATAAATTGAAGCTGAAATCAGAAGGAAAATTCATACCTTCTTTTGGAGATTTCCTTAAGAATACTAAGAAGATTGTATCTTGTTTGTTTATTTACAACTTTCTTGTATTTAATTTTTATTTTATGCAACAGATCTTTCTTTATTTTACTTTTCAGTATGAGGAGGTAACTCCCCTCTGTTGGGGTGAAATGTAAAACATTTATTACTAATATTTAGATTAATCTCCTTTAATTACAATATATAAACTATTTTAAAATCTGACTTAATGGGATACCGCCTTTATGGTCGGTTGGACTTAATTAAATTGATTTTAACCTGACTTAATGGGATACCGCCTTTATGGTCGGTTGGAATTAATCTAAAATTGGACTTAATCAGGATACCGCCTATATGGTCGGTTGGTAATATCATGCAAAGTTTATATATTATAATAAATGAGAAATCTAAATTAAAAGTCCTAAAAGTGGATTATCTAACCCCAGTATTTTCTTTATTGCTTTATTTACCTATTTAATTTCAAGTTTTACTTTATGTCATTTTCTTTATTTATGTTTTTAATAGTCCTAGATATGTGTTGTAACTAAATACCATATCTGGGGTTGTGATGAAATCCAATATCACCAGTTTATAAGTGGTTATTTTGTGTCTTGGGTAACATAAAAGTTTATCTATTGAGCCTTAGTCTTAATGCTTCTTATTAGCTGGCCACTAATAATATTGATCTGGTAAACTTAAATTAAACTTGACGAAGGAATTTTAGGTTTCAGCCTTAGACTCAATAGCTCACGATCTCACCTCGAAGAACTTAGGTAGATTTCCTTCCAGGATAGACATATACTTATCAGGCGGGGGTAGCCATAATTGGAACTTAAACTTAATGAATACTATAATTTGGTTAACATAGACATATGATTAATTGGATTACCTTGGGTGTTTGCATCTGACCATCGACAAAGGCTTTTTCATAATTCTGTGTTCCAGGTTAATAAACCGATATATTGCACAAACATGAGACAATCACTTCATCTTTAAAATATATTGGAAGGATTTACAACCATAAAATGTTTTATAATATTAAATTTTCCATTAATTTACTTTTGTACTGTTTTATTTACTTGTTTCAGACAAAAAAATCACCATCCAAACAACAATCAATCTATTAGATACTCGTCAATATTTAACTGTTGGGTTTCTATTAAGTCCCAAGGATCAATTCAAGCAATGAAACATATATGTGAATACTCGTAAAAGCATGGCGGAATCATACTTACAACGATCGGCTTTTGCGACGCGAGGAACATCAAAATCTTCAAGCTTTCCCTTCCTTGAAGTCTCGGCTTAGGGCTGATTTTTCTGCTCCATTTCTGGTCCAAGCTCCAAGCTTTCAAATGGTGATTCCATGCTCACAATTTGGTTTCCATATCAATTTGCAAGACCCTTAAAGCGTGCTAGCACTCCGGAAATTTTGCCGCAAAATTTCCTTATCACTTCTTCTAGTTCTCGGCAAAACCAGAAAAGAGAAGAAGAAAAAGGCCCCTTGGGCGTGAGGGAGAGAAGAGAGATGAGTGTGCGTGTTGGTTAATTGATTTCCAAAATCAATAAACACAAATACCGTATTTTTAATTTCCAAAAGTCAAAAAGGTACAAGCATTAAAGCTTTCCAACTACCACCATCAATCACAAGTGACATGTTGTCACTGTTGGACAAAATGACCCATAGCGTCACTATTTGCACAGATCATTGTGTTGTTGTAGCAAATTAACTATGTGACAAGGAAATTGCACTCTCATCATTTGTGATTAAATCACCATAGATATACAAATGAAGAGAGGTCCCTATGATTAGTTCCTGGACTGAGAATGATATGAGACAGTATCAGTCCCCGAAGGATTAATCATTAAATATCCCTAGCCGGAGTATTATCGAGACTGGACATCGATAATGCGGAATAGGCTAGTATTGCACTTGTGTGAGTTGTGAGGGCACAACGGCATAGTTCTCATATATATATAAGTATTGGATACTTATGCAAGTGCGATAGGAGGTCGTGTTTCACCGATGGTACGGGAAACAGCTTCGCTCTGGATAGACCCCTCGGAATCCCATTGGTATTATGACTATGTGTCTATGGGAGGCCGAAATCAATGTAGGTGTGTAAAGTCTTAACCTGAGACTTACATCGCTAATACTTACGCTAATCGATAGACTTTAGTCTTGGTGGTACAGGGCTTTAACCGGTTCTGCGTACACCACTTCTGGGTTTATCAGAGAGTCGTAGTGTATTGGGTGTGATGTCAAGACGGAAGTATCACTTCAGTCATAGTGGAGATGATGTCACGCAGGATACGGTATTAGTGCTCTTAAGTGTTGCGCAACCATCGGGATATTATGACTAGGTCATGCATATCCGATTATAGAGACTAGTTACCAGACATCCGACATGTGCTTCGGAAGGGGCAGACACTTATCCAGCCCCAGCCCTAGCACGTGACTTTCCGATACTGGGCCGATATGCACAATACTACGGTATACTACGCTTGATACAGATCTATATATTCCTGTAAGAATATTTCTGGAGAATTGGGTAGGCATGGCGCTTTGCTAGAAGCCAACCTTGTCTTGTAAATCGGTATAAACGTAGTACGAGGTACTTACGTGTTCGGATAGTCCGACGACCGTATTTACTGCCAACATATCC
>SKCR01048003.1:0-40831 GCA_019454045.1 Zanthoxylum bungeanum | reverse complement strand
GTACACTTACTTTGCTTCTTATTTTATAGCTTCAATTAGAAAGCAGAGGCAGATAGCTAAAGCCATGTAAAAGTACTTTGTGTACATCTTCAAGCGAATATATATCAAAAACCTAAATCATTGTTAAATTACAAGATTATATAGCTTTAGGGCGCTTGCAAGTACTATTAGTTTGTTTAACAACAGTTGCGAGATTTCACTTCAAAGAGATCTTTCTAATATAATTTTTTGAAAAAAGTACACATTTCATATTTAATAATAAATGTAGACATGAGTTTTGAGTTCTATGTATTTAATACTCTCAATTAAAAAGTAGACAGAAGAACGTAAATCAAAGTACACTTCCTTTGCGTCTTATTTTATACCTTCAATTAGAAAGCATAGGCAGATTGCTAACGCCAAGTAAAAGTACTTTGCGTGCATCTTCAAGTAAGCACTAGTAGTTTGTTTAACAGTGGCTGCGAGATTTCACATGAGAGAGATCTTTCTGATATATTTATTTGAAAAACGTGCACATTTCATGTATAATAATAAATGTAGACATGAGTTTTGAGTTATATCAAAAAGCTGCTCCTTAGTGAGAAGAAGGTTCTCATTAGGAACATACTGGGCAAATCCAAGTGTTGTTGTACCATGAGGACCAATTGTTACTTTTAACAAGTTCAGCATGTTCCAGGAACCATCCGGTAATAGCGTGGCCTGATTCATGGTAAGGAACAGTCTGGCGCTCCAACTTGCTTATAACCTGTCTATAACATGCACATTAGTAACTCCTCACGTTGATTACTATGAAGTATGAACAAAGAAAAAGAATCAGAGGTCAAACTGATTAAGGCTTCACATTCAGCAACAACTGTGATCACAGTTACTTTGCTTTAGCTTCCTCTATCAGCTTTCTAACTGAGACTATTAGATACAAAGACTTCGAAACTCATGAGTACCTTTATTACTACCTATACATAGACTCCCAAAGCCATGTGCTTGACTGCAGAAGCTGTTGTCAGCCTATGCACCAAATCTCTGTCCAGGGGGGCATCTTCAAGTAATGGAGTGCCTATGCACCAAATCTCTGTCCATGAGGGCATCTTCAAGTAATGGAGTCACTGTATAGATATAGTTTTTTCCCATTTCACCAATGTACTCGAAAAGAAAGGAGAGGGACTTCAAGACACCATTCTGCACGTTAAGCTCTGGGACGCTGTACGGGCCAAATTTGGTCTAAGGGCAATTTCGACCTTTTGCTTCGGGCCCAATGCTGAACGCACCCCAAACTCCCCTAACGTTACCCCAAAATATAATCCAGACCCAAGTTACCATCCCAAAACCCGCATACTTAAGGCAATCCGGGTCCGGAATGCATGAGTCCGGATATTCACAAAATCCCGGCCCAATAAAAAACCACAGGAACAAACCATAATCAAGGCTCACCCACGTCAGTCCACATAACGCCCAAGCTCATAAATACCATTCATAACCCAGCCGTTCCAGCCTACAATGGACAAATACAATGAATACCCGTCATAAAGACGACCGTTACCAAGACTCAACGGACGAGTATCAAGTGCACACCCTCCATATAGGTATATAAGGAAGGAGGCTCCACAAGGAAATGTGACATATTTTCTACTGGAATCTCTACAACTCCCAACTCAGTAATACTCTCCATAACTCAAGTAACTCACTTCTACCATCACGTCTCACCTACCGACCAGGGTCAAGCGTACGCGTACATCCACTGACCTTTGTCCCTTGTTCTACAACTCTAGCACCTAATTCCCATAATTGACTTGGGCGTCGGAGTGCCTACGGTATCCACCACACCGGTGGGTAGACTCTCCCCGCTCACCCTACCTCTTTGTTTTGCAGGATCGCCAGTGCTCTTCTACAAAATCTCGATTGTAGACGTCGGGCGAAAACCAGCGTCTACAATTTTGCGCCCATTGTGGGGCCCTAGCGATTCATAGCATGCAAAGATCTCTTCATCTATGATCCTTCCAAACACCCCTACTCGTATGGCGTCACGCAACGAACAAACACACAGATCTCATGATCACTTAATTAGTCATCCTCCAAGAATAATTACAAATATTGGAGCACATTTCTTCAACCTCCCAAAGGCCCGAGGCTACAGGTCACCCCAACAATCCTATCATCTGATCCAATCTATTAAGAGCATTTAAGAATATGGCAAGAGGAAATCCACCATCAAATGACCTTCCACTTAATCACCAGAAAAGCCACCATGATTCTCCAACCGACCAAGCACAACAAACCCCATCCACTCTGTACAAGGAAATGCAAGAGTTTAAAAAGGCAATCATGTCAAGCCTACCCGGTGTCAGACTATTAGTGAGAAAGATTCGATCCGACATAATATAAAACACTCCATTCTTAGAAATCTTTCATTCTCTAGGATAGTCATTTGAGTCATTTGTTCCATTCTTAATGAGAAATCCATTTACTCCAATCGACGTGTATAGACCATCAATTGGACTCTACACACTTATTCCGGTCGACATGAGAATACCCATGTAATCCCTCATCATACCCAGTCAACCAAGAAATATTCTCTATAATTGTCATCTATTCGAGGCTACTTATGGTGGTTACCATCTACTCTAGAATCACATTCAGAGTACATAAGAGGATTGTCATCTCCTCCAGATGACATGAGAAGATTGTCATATTCTCCAGACAACATAAATGGAACATCATCCACTCTAGAAGATATGGAAGGATCGTCATCTCCTCTAGACGACGTGAAAATATTACCATTTTATCCATTCTACATTGATGGCATGACATCCACTCCAGACGACGTGAAATATGACATGAATGGATGGTTATCTTCTCCAGACGACATGGATGAATCTCAATCTCCTTCATACGACATAAAAGCGATGTCATCTTCTACAGTCGACATTAAGGGGATTATCATCTCCTCTAAATGACTAGAAAGGATTTCCATCTCCTCCAGACCACATGAAAGGTTTGTCATCTCCTCTAGACCACATGAAAGTTTAGTCATCTCCTCCAATCGACCTGAAATGATTGTTACCTATTTTCTATATGAAATGTATGAATTACCATTTGCTCCAGACTACATAGGAGAACCTTCATCATATCTAGTAGAATGAAGAATTTCATAGGCCTTAATCGAGTCCAGTCGACCTCTATCAGGTCTTGTAGAATGAAGACTCTCAGAGACCTTTATCAGGTCTAACAGAGTGAGCGAATTCCCTAATGGATCTTTATCTGGTTTATTCGACTGTAGTCTCATGGATTAGGTCTAGTCGAATATAGACTCCCATATACCTTCATATGGTATGGTGAAGTGAAGGAGGTCCAGTCGACTGTAGACTCACATGTACCATTATAAGGTATAGTGGCACGCTGCCTAAACCAGTTGGTATCGTATAAATGAAAGATAATATGAAGGAAGCATACGACCAAATTTTGCATGTGCATAAGGTGTGTCCAGTCCACACTCATTAATCATTAAAGAAGCCCGAGCCTCAAGAATTTTAGCAATTACAAAACAAGCCCACCAGCATGAACGAAGCCCCAAAAGCCTAACCTAAAAAGCCCATTATGCATAGCAAAAGGAGACAGAAATATCTAAAACAAATAATAGTCTAAGCGTGCTCAGCACGTGAAACCACATAGAAAGGAAAGTTGTCCACGCAGAGAGTTATAATAATAAGCCGACCAAACGTGCCTTGGTATCTTCACTGCCAACAAAATAAATAAAATAAATGAACAGTAATCTTTCCTGAATGGTGCTGATGATACCTTTAGCAACTTCGGTGAAGGGTTTTACTTTGTGATCAATGATTTCTTTAATTCGCTCGTGCCAAATTGCGTAGGTTTTAACTGAGAGCGTTAGTCTCCCTATTATCTTTTCAATGTTGCCTGTTGACGCAAGAAGCAGCTCAGTAGGTGATGTTCATTAGAGAGTGATATGGCCAGTCTCTGATTGTCTTCCAAACTTCATCAGCAAAAAAGACAAGGTGGTCATGCGATTCCTCATCAACTTTACGGAGCATGCAGAGTCTTGACACTGGAATGTCCTAACTATACAACTCATATGTGGTATGTAGACGTCCCTAACAGGCTAGCTAATGGATAACATATGACCAGGGATGCGAGAGTGGTGAATATCCGAGTAAATCCCCATAGCTCATATCGACTCCCATGCGACTTACATAGTGGATTTAAGGTTATTATCCCACTGTAGAATGTCCTTACGATTCACTCAAGGATGGAAATATATAGAGGTTCAGACGTCATTTAGCTCAGGATCTCCATTAAGGAAGTTCCAAGCACCCTCTTCGATTATACCTGAGACCTTTACATCCAAAGATAACCATGTGCTAGCTATAGTTCTGCTTGAAAGAAGTTCCTAGATGGGTCCTTGAGGGAGTCATCTCTCTGTCATTGCAATCCCCTATGGTAGAACCGATAAGATCTCGACACCATAAGCGACTCTGCAATATTTTCCTCCAGCACCAGGAAGAGTAACCACTAGGCTGCACCATCCAAAATGACTTCCTTCTACTCATCATGGTGGATGCTACTGACGCGTACGATGTTGGTCGGTTGAAAGAGTATGATGGGAAGAAACTAGATTCAGCCATCAAGTAATGGCTTAAACTTGAGGAAGCCGGGGGAAAGAAAAAGATAATGAAGGAGAAGAGGGCATCTGCTAAGAACTTATGCAAGACTATCAAGGAAATTCTTGAAGACAATGTGGAGAAAGTGGTTATCTCTGACAGAATTGTAAACTCTCCTTGCTGTTTGGTCATGGGTGAGTATGGCTGGACAGCTAGCATGAGAGAATTATGAAAGCCTAGTCAGTGAGAGGAAGCAACTTGAGTGCTTACGGGTCGAGCAAGAACACTATGAGAATCAATCACGACAATGGCATAATGGAGGAGCTTAGGGCTGAGGTTGATGAGAGTGACAAATCAGTGAAAGATTTTGTGTTGCTACTATATGAGACTATTCTCTTGACCTACGGTTTCGGTTTAGATGACCCCCAACCCATCCGCTGTATGGATACACATGATACTCAAGCTTGACCTCTGGTTTCAGTTTAGATGACCCCAACCCATCCGCCGTAGGGATACAAATGATGCTCAAGTTGGGTCTAAGCATTGAAGAGGGTAGGGCTGCTGGTGACGACGCAGTATTGCCACCACGAACTAGATTACTAGCTGAGCAAGAAGATTATAAGAAGAGAAGAAATCCATTGACGTAAAGAGTAAAAACGCATGGCTCCTGGAGGATTGGATGCTACCCACTGCTCAAGATGCCCTCCAATCTCCATCAAGGTTGATGCAGTTGTTGAAGAAATAGTCACTCGATAAAAAAAAAAAAACCTCGCAAACGACGAAAAGTTAAAATATAATGAGGCCGGTTACCCCATACTGAAAAATTGAGTTAAATAAAGATCTCATTACCTACAGTGCAAATAAAGCAACACTATATGCAAAAGCTTAATGGCCCTAACGCGCCCACTATCCAATAAAGTGGTTCGCTCGACTAAGATCCAGGCGTAGCTGCCACAAACAAAGTCACATGGGAGCTTGCCGAGATAATACTTGTGAAAGGCGACCCCGCATGCATAGAAGAGGCCCACCCACACATTATGATCAGAATTGAGATAGGCGCAAAGCATAAGCTTCCAAAACTACTCACATATATAGCTATTAGTCTATAATAATCTCAGACGACGTCTACATCTACTATGGTTGATATCTCCACCAAATGATAATATTGCTGAAGTCCAACCCAGTTGACACAATAAACACGCTCCTACGTAAAGAACCCCACTCAGCTTGGATGAAATAACATGGTTATATTGCAAGCCGTCAACTGCCCAGAACACATGATCCTCATACCACATGTATAAAAATTCTCTCATTACCACTAACCGTGTTTGTGATGTCAGGCATACGACTTGACATAAAATGACTGGGCCCCACTCAAATATACAAGACGTTTCTATTTTTGAAAATCATCAGACGACAAGTACAAAGGAAATAACATACCCATTTCTTCTATCCGACAAACTGATGGATATATCAACATCTGACCCAAACAACAGAGGTTAATGATATGGGAAGATCAAATGGCTTACTCAACGAAGCCTCTAGACAATAGAAAAAAAGAACTTGCTCTTCGTCGCTTTCATGATTCATGTTCTCAGAACTTGCAAGTAATGTCACACGACATATATCAAGACCTGGACCTTCATCTGGTCCAGATGACATTGAAGAATCCCTCGGTCCTTTGACCCGAAGTATGGGGATTATCCTGGCTTTCATCAGGTCCAGTCGATGGGAACACCTCCTAATTGGCTCGTGATGGAGTCAAGTTTAAGTTCATTGACCTTTTTCTGGACCAGGCGACATGTAGACTCGGTTTGGTCCCTCTTCGGTAGCAAACAAGTGGTTGTCTTCTTGGACTTCATCAGGTCCAGTCGATGGGAACTCCTCCCAATTGGCTCGTGAATGAGTCAAGTTTAATTTCATTGACCTTTTTCTGGTCCAGACGACATGTAGACTCGTTTGGTCCCTCTTCGGTACCTAACGAGTGGTTGTCTTCCTGGACTTCATCAGGTTCAGTCGACAGGAACACCTCCCAATTGGCTCGTGATGGGGCCAAGTTTAAGTTCATTGACCTTTTTCTGGTCTAGACAATATGTAGACTCAGTTTGGTCCCACTTCGGTACCAAATGAGTGAATATCTTCCTGGACTTCGTCAGGTCCAGTCGACAAGCACACTCCCCAACTGGCTCGTGAAGGAGCCAAGTTTAGGACATAGACCTTCTCCTGGTCCACACGACAAGCAGACTTGGTTTGGTCCCTCCTTGGTACCTTTGTATGATTCTCGATGTGTGCTAGCACTCAGAAAAATTGCAACAATTCTTCCTCTATTTCTTGATGTATTCGGCCAAGCCAAATAGGGAGAGAAATTTGTTGGTTGGGCGTGAATGGAGAGAAGAGAGAATAGAGAAGAGAGTTTTGTTGACTTGTTAATTGATTTCCAAAATAAAAAAATGATATACCAAAACAAAGATTTGGTATATGTCAATCATCTCTCACTTTAGAGTGTAAAACAAGCCATCAACCACCCACCAAATTCCATCACCAAAAAGATGATTAAAGTGACTAGGTGATATGACTTGTGATGTGACTTGTGGGCCCCACTTGATTCAAAATCCGAGTGGGCCCGCAAACACATTCCGGGCTCGGGTTCGTTAATTTTGAATTAACAATTTTTCCGTTGCGACCTAATTAAATCAAATTTAAATAAATAATTATGCCTAGCAAAATTACTATTAACGTCGCTCGCGAATTAATTCTAAATTAAATCGTTCACCCGAATTAAAATCTAATTTTAATTTCGTTATGAAATCTAATTTCATATAATATATCGAATATATTATTTAATCGATTAATTCTGAATTAATCGTTCTCTCTCTTCAAATAGAATTTTATCCCGGATAAAATCTTACCGTAATTAATCCTAGATTAATTTTCTCTCTAATAATTAATCCCAGATTAATTCTGTGCGAGTCATACGTCATCGGTGAATCTTCAGGAAGCGACCCATGAGATCCCTGTATATGTTGGCAGTAAATCCGATCGTCGGACTATCCGAACACGTGCGTACCTCGTACCACGTTTTTACCTATTTATGAGACATGGTTGGCTTCTAGCAAAGCGTTGTGCCTACCCAATTCTCCAGAAATATTCTTAAAGGAATATATAATCTATAACAGGCGTAGTATACGTAGTATTGCGTATTGCGATCCAGTATCTGACGTCACATGCAAGGCCTGTGGCTGGAATAGTGTCTGCCTCATACGAAACATATATCGGATCACAAGCAACTAGTCTCTATAATCGGATAATCATGACATTGTCATATTATCCCGATAGTTGCAACATAATAGAGAACCGGTTCTGTATCCCTGCGTGATCATCATCTCCATATGACTGAAGTGATACTTCCGTCTTGACATCACACCCAATACACTACGATTCTCAATAAACCCAGAAGAGGCGTACACAGAACCTGTTAAAGTCCCGGACGACCAAAACCAAAGCGTATTGATTGTCGCAAGCACTAGCGATGCAAGTCTCAGTTTAAGACCAAATACACCTACCATGAAGCGGATTCCCATAGACACATAGTCATACTACCAATGGGATTTTGAGGGGTCTATCCAGAGCGAAGCTGTTTCCGTACCATCGGTAAACACAACCTCCTTTCACACTTGCATAAGTATCCAATACTTAAATATATGAGAACTATGTTGTTACTCTTCCATAACACGTACAATTCCAATACTAGTCTATTCTGCATTATCGATGTCCAGTCTCGATAATACTACGACTAGGGATATTTAATGATTAAACCTTTATGGATTAATATTGTCTCATATCTTATAATCCGGAACTAATCATAAGGAATTTTATCATTTATATATATACAAGTAATCTAATTACAAAATGATAAAATGCAATTTCCATTGTCACATATTTAATTTATACAAAAACCACAATGTCTTTTACAAATAGTGACGTTATAGGTCATAATTGTCCAACATTTATAGGCAAAATAAAGGCTTCCACCATTTCTCCATCAACATGCCACCAACCATGGCACCAATCCTCCACCAAACATGCTTGCATGTTTGGTGGAAGTTTGACAATTGTAAATTGTCATTTTCCATTTTTTAATTTTGTTTTTGATAATGACTTTAATAATTATACATAACAAACTTTTAGATTATTCATCAATTTCGGTCATGAAAACTTCAGAATTCGAGATTCCTATGAACGTCCAAGTTGTAGATATTTGAGTCTGATTTAATCTAGATCTTGAATCACCTCAATTCAATATCAGAATAAAACATTATGGCCAAAATACGACAATTGTGCAAAGTTGAAATTTTCGAAATTGTACTTCGTTAGAACGTCATTTCAAGTTTCCAATCTCCAAAATCAAAATGTCAAGTCCAGTTTTTCCCCTTATTTGTTCCATATTTCATCCTGATTGATTCCATTAAGTCCCAATTTTATTTTTCTGTAAAATAGACTAAAAAACATCAAAACGTTCATAAAAGTCGAGAAACTATACAAAATATTAAGTAAAAGGGGCGGTAAATATTGATATATTTTCCGCTTATCAGCCAACTTCCTTTTGGTCTAGGTCAGCTCGTCATTTATTTTGTTAAGCTTAACTCTAGTCTTGTCGTGCTCCATCACAACCATTATTGGCCTCGCCTAGCAGCAACAACATCAGCTTTGAAGTCATGGAGGCTGCCTCAGCTCGGGCCTCATCCCTATTATTTTTTGAAACTTGGATGGCTCGGTGAAAGAACCATATCTCACCCTTGGCTTTATCAAACTACTTATTCAGCTTCTGCTCCTACTAATTAGTTTGATTTGGAGACTATAACCCTGACCACCCTCAGCAATTATGCTAGAGAGCACATCCATGTTTGTTGCTTGCAATATGTCAGTTGTCAATGAAAAAATAGGTCAGTTTGTTAAAGAGTAATAAAGGAAAGAGACTAAGTACCAAGTTATTGTTAGACAGTTATGACCCATAGCATCACTATTTGTAAAAGACGTTGTGTTTTTGTAAAAATTAATTATGTAGCAATGGAAATTGCCTTTTATCATTTCGTAATTAGATTACTTAAATGTGTGAATGATGAAAGTCATTATGATTAGTTCCGGATTGAGATGATATGAGACAGTATCAATCCATGACGGTTTAATCATTAAATATCCCTAGTCGTAGTATTATCGAGACTGGACATCGATAATGCGGAATAGACTAGTATCACACTTGTGCGTGTTATGGAAGCGTAATAGCATAGTTCTCATATATTTAAGTATTGGATACTTATGCAAGTGTGGTAGGAGGATGTGTTTTACCGATGGTACGGAAAACAGTTTCGCTCTGGATAGACCCCACGGAATCCCATTGGTAGTATGACTATGTGTCTATGGGAGTCCGTATCAAGGTAGGTGTATTTGGTCTTAACCTGAGACTTGCATCGCTAGTACTTGCGACAATCAATACACTTTGGTTTTGGTCGTCCAGGACTTTAACAGGTTATATGTACACCTCTTCTGGTTTATTGAGAATCGTAGTGTATTGGGTGTGATGTCAAGACGAAGTATCACTTCAGTCATATGGAGATGATGGTCACGCAGGGATACATAACTGGTTCTCTAAAAGGTTGCAACCGTCGGGATAATATGACTAGGTCATGATTATCCGATAATAAAGAGACTAGTTGCTTGTGATCTGATATATGCTTCGTACGGGGCAGACACTATTCCAGCCCCAGGCCTTACATGTGACATCCGATACTGGATCATGAGATACGCAATACTTTGTATACTACGCCTGACATAAATTATATATTCCATTAAGAATATTTCTGGAGAATTGGGTAGGCATGGCGCTTTGCTAGAAGCCAATCTTGTCTCGTAAATCGGTAAGAACGTAGTACAAGGTACGTATGTGTTCGGATAGTCCGACGACCGGATTTACTGCCAACATATCCGAGGATCTCTTGGGTCGCTTTTCGAAGACCGATGACATATGATTCACCGATGACATCATGATTCACCGATGACATATCTGGATTAATAGCGGAGAGACTTTATCTGGGATAAAGTACTATTTAAGAGAGAGAAAGATTAATTTGGAATTAATCGATAAATAATATATTCAATATATTAAACGAATTATATTCGACGCGGAATTAAAATTTGATTTTAATTCGGGCAAATGAGTTAATTTAGAATTAATTTGTTAGCGACGTGAATATAATTTCGCTAGGCATAATTATTTAATTACGTCACGACGGAAACTTGTTAATTCGGAATTAACGAAACCGAGCCCGGAATGTGTTTGTGACGCCACTCCGATTTTGAATCAAGTGTGGCCGCAAGTCACATCGCGAGTCACATCACTTGTCACTTTAGTGATAGATGTCAAGTCACATTTTTGGTAAGTGACATGCAGTCACTATTCATGATAAAGTTGGTGTGGGCTTTTAATGCAAATTTGGAGCCAAAACTTTGGTTGACTTTTTGAAAGGCTAATACCAAATTTTTGGTAATATATTTTCATTATTGTTTTTAGAAAACAAGAACACAAAATCAAAGCAAAACTCTCTCTCCCAAAATTGCCAAAAAACCATGAGTTCCATAGAGGAAATAAAGTTTGTTATTCTTTCATCTTATGCTAGCACATTCAAGGAATCCATACAAGGTGATAGGGAACCGAACTAAGAGCTTGGAATCCTTTAAAGCTTTGAGCTTGGTCATCTTCATCAACAAAGTCACCTTGGCCGAATACATCAAGTGAAAGGAGAAAGTTTTGTTGATCATCACATCCAAAAGTCGTTCAATGTAAGTGTGTTTCTGCCACTCTTCGTTGCATATTCATTCTATTTCTATGCTTATATTGATCTTTGGACCACCCTAGAAACCAACAATGGTATCATGGAGCAAGGTTTAAGCATGAAAATGATTAGGGTAAAATTTGGGTAAATTGATTTTGAGCATGTTTTGACTAAATTACTTGTTTGAGCATGCTTGTATATGGATGACTTGGAGTTATTTATGATCAATTTCATGAAAAATTAATTGGATCAATTTTTCCCATTGATCTTGGCTTGCCCGAGAGTTTGGTACCCTTTTATGTCATGGTATTTTTTGTTGATTGAAAAAAGAAAATCGGACATAAAATACCCCAAATGCCGTGACATATTGAGCATGTAATGAGATGATTTTTTTTTCAAAATGTTGGACATAAGTTGAACAATGAATACATAATTAATTGATTAAATTTGTATTTTGGAAATATTAATTTGGATAATTAATTGATGTATTACACTTTGGTTAATTGAATTATAAAATTTGGAATTTTAAAATTTGATTAATTAGGCTTGATTTTGAATTGGCTTGTAATTGTTGTATTTGGGCCTTATGGACTTGGTTGGGCCAAGTAGGTTTGGGCCAAATGGATTGGATCCATATTGGGCCTAAATCATTCCATTAAGTCCAAATATAACAAATGGGCTTTAAAGTGTTTAATTGGGCCTAATGGGCCAAAATTGGTTTCTTGGAAATAAGGGTGATTCCTTACTTGGGCCTTGGTATTTGGTTTGACCCATATGACCAAAGCCCATGCCTTATGAATCAATTGAAAGCCCATTGGACTTTAATTAACAACATTGGATGTTAATTGGGCTTTGAGACCTATTTAGATTATATTTGGAATCTAAGTCGTTAAAGTGCATTAAAAAGTGTAGATATTTAATTTGGAATTAAATGAATGAATTAGTATTGAATACGAATTAAATTAGATTTAAAGAGTAGTTCGATATAATTCAAGAATTTATACTTCGAGTACTTATTCACAAACGAGTTGGACTCGCGCAGATCAAATCATTGTTTGAACATTGGATGATCACTAATATTCAAAGATTAATTAATTTGATTAGATTGATTGAATAACATGCTTGAATGAATACATGGATGTGATGAATGAATAGCGTATATCATATGGATATTAGAAGGGAAAGGGCAATTTTAGAAATTGTTGTAAAATAGAATTTATAAATTGGACCTGCGTGTCCAGCCTTCTCTCTTTATTGATTCTTTGTATTCTCTTCTCACCTAATTCCCCTCAATGTTAATGAGGTTTCTATTAGTGTATTATGTAATTGGGTAGAAGTAGAATAGTGCTAGCCGGGGAGAGGAAAGAGAGTGATTTGTTCTAGGAACAAGTTGTTAAATATCCATCCGCATATCGTTATTAATTTACTTTTTGCGCCTTATTATGCTTTTAGAATGCATGCATAAGGGTGTATGATGAGACCTAACAAAGATAATAAATTGGTTACCAATTTACACGAAAAACCCTCAAAACATATTAAGCGTTTTCCTTCCATTGAGTGATTCTTACTCAAGATCCAAAATTGGCACTGGTTTGTTGGCCAAAGTCAAGACCTTTGTCAATTGCGGATGTGTTTGAATCATGAAAGCTTTGTTCCATATCGGTGTCTTGTCTAAGTTGTGATTTGTTGGCCAAAGTCAAGATCACTTCTTGTCCATCGACATTGATTACGAAGCTTTCCAACGTCAATGGGTCCCGCTTAACTGGAATCATTAAGCTTGTTGTGCCAAAGCCAAGGCTTAGTTGATTCAGAGGAAAAGGTTAGGAAAATATATTGGATATATTGGCATATATATTGTATATATGTTTCGAACTTGGAGGTCCACCTACCGGATCTAGGAATTGGATGAGATCCAATTGATCTTCGAGATCTACCTAGTTAAATATCATACAGCTTGTTGGCCAAAGTCAAGGTTGTGTGTTATTTAACGGGATCCTAGCCCACTAGGAAACTAGGTTTCCCGAGTACTTAACAGAGGGTTAGAGGCTCACCGAAAAATAGTGGGAGGCAAGTATTGAATTTGCAATTTCGTTCAAATACTTAGCTTTACGCGCTTTCAAATTATTTCGTCAAAATTATTTTATTAGTTGGACTAATATTGTATTATTTTTCTTGTAACAATTAGACTGTACCCTTACATTGTTAATTGGATAGTTACATTATCACAATTAAAATGACAGGAAAGAACAGTGTCCGGGACATCATCATGGGCGATAATGTCTTCAACGGCACTAACTTTTCCGATTGGGACATGAATCTAAGGATAGTCCTTGAATCCGAGAGGCTGCTATATACTATAGAGAGACCTCTTGGGCCTAAGCCCAGATCTGATCAGTTGCTCGAGCTAGATCTTTGGAAGACACATAGCGATGACAATGCAACTACTCAATCTATCATGCTTGATGCTATGACTCAGTAATTCCGTCGACAGAACAATGGATTGGATCCATATAACAGTTGGCGAAGTTGAATGATCTACACCGATCTAATCTTAGATCGCAGAGATATGAGTTACAGAAGAAGCTCTTCCGTGCTCGGATGTCGGATGGTATATCTGTTGAACAACATGTGACACAGATGATTGTCGATATCGAGCAGCTTCGACAAATGGGGATTGTCTTTGAGATAGAGACCTCTATAGATTTGATCTTGCAGTCTCTCCCCGACACTTGGAGTGGGTTCATCATGAACTACAATATGATGAACCAAGAGCAGACTCTTGGGGAGCTGATGTCCACGCTGCGAGAGGCAGAAAAGGAACTTCTTAAGGGCAAGAAGCCCGAGGCGCACTTTACTTCTACATCTCGGACTCCGAGGGCTGGGCCCAAGGCGACTGGAGGTGTTAAAAAGAAGAAGCATAAGAAGAAGGGCAATGGAAAGTGTCAAAGGCTTCTGGGAAGCCTAAGGACAAGTCTCAAGATGTATGCCTCCAGTGCGGGAAGCGAGGTCACTGGAAGCGTGACTGCCGCGAGTACAAGGCGCTCCAGAAGGAGATAAAGGCGGGCAAGGCACTGGCCTCATGTATGTTTGTTATAGAAATAAACATGACTACTTCTAGTTTTAAAAATTGGATTTTTGATTCTGGTTGTGGTACTCACATTTGTACTGATGTGCAGGATCTGCGGATTAGCAGGAAACTGGCATAATGAGAGATTGACATGCGTGTTGGAAATGGGACATCTGTTGCTGTTTTGGCCGTTGGCACTTTTGTTTTAGAATTGCCCTCGGGGCATGTACTTGAACTTACAAACTGTTATTTTGTACCTAGTTTGACTAGGAATATAATTTATGTATCTATGTTAACCCAATGTGGGTACACTTTTGTATTTAGAAACATGGGTGTTTTATGTATAAAAACGATATAGAAATTTGCACAGTTGATGCAAATAATGGTCTTTATATTTTGAATATAAACCAATCTCAAAATGTAACAAACAAAAGGCTTAAAGTAAGTCATAAAGATGAAACTTATATGTGGCATTGTCGTCTGGGACACATAAAAAAGACTCGCATATCCACACTTTCGAAGAGTGGGTACTTGGACGGATTTGATCCAAATTCATATGACGTCTGTGAATCTTGCTTATTAGGCAAAATGCCTAAATCACCTTTTAGCGGTAAATGTGTAAGCGCCACCGAACTGTTAGCCCTTGTTCATAGTGACGTTTGTGGGCCCATGTCTAGCCAGGCTAGAGGTGGATATGAATACTTCGTAACCTTTATGGATGATGCATCACGTTATGATTATGTGTATCTAATGAGACACAAGTCGGAGACTTTTGAGAAATTCAAAGAGTTTGACACGAAGTTGAAAAATAAACCGGTAAAAGTATTAAGACATTACGGTCGGACCATGGTGGCGAATACTTGAGCAATGATTTTCTTGACTACTTGAAAGAATATGGTATTCTTTCACAGTGGACTCCTCCCGGAACACCGCAATTAAACGGTGTGTCCGAACGGAGAAACCGAACCTTGTTAGACATGGTAAGGTCTATGATGAGTTGCACTGAGCTACCTATTTCCTTCTGGCGATATACATTAAACAGTGCAATACTTATTTTGAATAAGGTTTCGTCAAAGTCTGTTCAAGAGACTCCGTATGAAATATGGACAGGAAAGAAACTGGGTTTCTCATTCCTGAAGATTTGGGGTTGCTGGGCATACGTCAAACGTTTGGAAGGTACCAAACTAGAACCCAAATCTGATAAATGGCTATTTGTAGGATATCCTAGGGAAACAAAAGGATATTACTTCTATCACCCACGAGAGAACTGTTGATTTCTATTAAGGTCCCAAAGATGAAATCAAGCATAAAACACATGTGAATACACAACAAAGTATGGCGGAATCATACTCACATCGAACAGATTGGATGCTACGAAGAACAAAATTTATGCCCTCGTCAATGAAGCTCGGCAGTGGGCTGATTTTGTCTTCAAAACTTCGGCCATGGACTCCATGAATCTTCAAGCTCCAAGCTTCCAAAAATGGATTCCAAGCTCACGAAATCACTACCTTATCACCTTGGTATGTCTCCTAGAGTGTGCTAGCACCTTGATTTTGCAACAAAATCACTCATTTGCTTCCTCCTAGCTCACGGTTTGACCTGAAACCAGTGAAGAGAAAATAATGGCCAAATGGCCGAGAGAGAGAGAGAGAGGAAGAGAGGGTTTCTAAAACCGTGTGTGTTAGAGAGAGGGAAAAAAAGAAATGTGTTAAGTATATTTGTTTTTATTTTCCAAAAATAAAAATCAAATACCAAAACCATTTTTCAAATATCAAAAGTCAAAGGTACAAGCCTTTTAACTTTCCAACCACCTCCATCACTATTCACATCAACTCACATCACTCAATCAAGTGACAACTTATCACATCACTCAAAGTGACATTTGATTTGACGTTTGATGTGACTAATGATTTGACGCTTGATGTGACTTGCGTGCCGCACTCGAATTCGAAATGCGAATGCGCTCGCAAACACTCTCGAGCTCGGGTTTGCTAATTCCAAATTAATGAATTTTCCGTTGCGACGCAATTAAATGATTATGCCTAGCGAAATCACTATTCACGTCGCTAACGAATTAATTCTAAATTAATTCATTCGCCCGAATTAAAATCTAATTTTAATTCCGCATCGAAATCCAATTTCGTTTAATATATCGAATATATTAATTTACCGATTAATTCCAAATTAATCGTTCTCTCTCTTTAATTGATATTTTATCCCAGATAAAATATCTCCGCAATTAATCCCAGATTAATTTTCTCTCTCGTCTAATTAATCCCAGATAATGAAAGTGTGAGTCATACGTCATCGGTGAATCTTCGGGAAGCGACCCATGAGATCCCCGGATATATCGGCAGTAAATACGGTCGTCGAACTATCCGAACACGTAAGTACCTCGTACTACGTTTATACCGATTTACAAGACAATGTTGGCTTCTAGCAAAGCGCCATGCCTACCGAATTCTCCAGAAACATGCTTACATGAATAAACGATCTATATCAGGCGTAGTATACGTAGTATTGCGTATGTCGATCCAGTATCGGATGATCACGTGCTAGGCCTGGGGCTGGAATTGTGTCTGCCCCGTACGAAGCACATATCAGATGTCTGGTAACTAGTCTCTATAATCGGATAAACCTGACCTTTTCATTTTATTCCGATAGGTGCAGCATTTAAGAGAACCAGTCCCGTATCCTACGTGACCATCATCTCCACTATGACTGGAGTGATACTTCCGTCTTGACATCACACCCAACACACTATGATTCTCGATATACCCAGAAGAGGCGTACACAGAAACCGGTTAAAGCCCTGGATGACCAAAACCAAAGCATATTGATTGTCGCAAGTATTAGCGGTGCAAGTCCCAGGTTAAGACCAAATACACCTACCCTGATTTCGGACTTCCATAGACACATAGTCATACTACCAATGGAATTCCGAGGGGGTCTATCCAGAGCGAAGCTGTTTCCCGTACCATCGGTAAACCACAACCTCTTATTACACTTACATGAGTATCATATACCCAAATATATGAGAACTATGCTGTTGTGCCCTCACAACGCGCACAAGTGTAATACTAGTCTGTTACGCATTTATCGATGTCCAATCTCGACAATGCTCTGACTAGGGATATTTAATGATTTATCCTTCGTGGACTGATACTGTCTCATATCATTCTCAATCTAGGAACAAATCATAGGGACCTCCTATCATTTATATATCTTGGTGATCTAATCACAAATGATAAGAGAGCAATCTCATTTGTCACATAGTTAATTTGTACAACAACACCATGACTGTACAAATAGTGACGCTATGGGTCATAATTGTCCAACAAGAACAAAGTTTGTGTTGCTCTAGATGCGGTTTTCCTTGAGAAGGAATTCCTAAATGCAGTGATAAGTGGGAGGAAAGTATAACTCGATGAAAATCGGAGTGATACTGTTCCTGGCATAGAATCCTCAACGGAACTTGAACAGTTCATCAGGGATGAAACTGTACCACAATCTTCGAATACACAAGGACCACGTAGGTCGGAGAGAGTCAGAAAACAACCTGAGAGGTATGGGTTTCTGATCTCACCTCATGTGGATATCAATCTCATTGAGGAAGACGAGCCGGCTACGTATGAGGAAGCAATACAAGGTATCAACTCCGGTTTATGGCAAGATGCCATGAATTGTGAAATGGATTCCATGTACACCAACCAAGTTTGGACACTGGTTGATGCACCAGAAGGCGTAAAGCCTATTGGATGCAAATGGGTCTTCAAGAAGAAGACCGACATGGATGGCAACGTAAAAATGTACAAAGCTAGGCTTGTAGCGAAGGGGTATCGTCAATGAAATGGTGTCGATTATGACGAAACTTTCTCACCCATAGCCATGATTAAATCCATTCGGATAATGCTTGCTATTGCTGCATATTTCGATTACGAGAAAACCGACAGGATGTTGTAAACATCCTCCAAAGGGTTTCCTTTTCAGGAAAGCGATTTTCCCGTTAAGCTGACATATTTCACAAATGAAACATGCATCATTAGCAAGCATTATCCAAATGGATTATTTGGTGGCAACAGTTAAAGGGTGAATCGTAATCGACACAATGTTGATAACGATACCTTTCGTTAAAAGCCTAGCTTTATACGTTGGTATGTTGCCTTCCATGTATATGTCTTCCTCGAAGACTTATATAGTACCAGTAGGCACAATGCCTTGCGGTACATCAACTAGTATCCAAACTTGTTGATATACATGGAATCCAATTCGGATATCATGGCACTTTGTCATAATAGGGAGTCGATACCTTGTATCACTTCCTCATACGTAGTCAGTTGGTATACCTCAATAAGATAAACCTCTTTATGAGGTGAGATCACCCATACCCCAGGTTATTTTCTGACTCTCTCCGACATACGTGGTTCTTATGTATTCCAAGATTACTGGTAATAGTTTCATCCTTGATGAAATATTTATGTTCCATTAAGGAATAGGTGCCTGGAATAGTATTACTCCGATTTTCATCGAGTTTCACTATCCTCCCACTTACCACTGCATATCGGTATTCCTCTTAGGAAATCCGTATTAGTGAGCAACAATCTAATTGTTCTCTTGTGAGTTGTATACGTACAATACTTATGGCATCCCTAGGATATCCTACAATAGGCACTTATCCAATTTGGGTTCTAGTTTGGTATCATCCAACGTATGCCTAGCATTCCCAAATTATCAGGAATGAAACTCGGTTTCTTTCCCGTTCATATCTAATATGGAATCTGTCAAACATATTTTATGGAACCTTATTCTAAATAAGTTCTTGCACTGTTTAAAGCTTATCTGTTGAAGGAAATGATAGCTCAGAGTGACTCATGATTAACCTTATCATGTCCAACAAAATTCGGTTACTCAGTTCGGACACACCGTCAAACTGACGTGTGTTCGGGAGGAGTCCTCATTGAAAGAATACTATAATCTTTCAAGTATATTAGAAACTTATTGCTTAAGTATTTTCCATTACGTTCTTACCGTGATGGTATAATACCAGAGCCGATCTGTTTGTCTATTTCGTGTCGAAACTTTAAAAGTTTCTTATTTGTGTTCTTCAAAAGAAACACATAACCATAACGCGATGCCACATCCATAAAGGTCACAAAATGTCCATATCCACCTCTATCCTAGCTAGGCATGGGCCCACTTGCTTCACTATGAACTAAGGCTAACATATCGGTGGCATTTACACTTTTACCAAGTAAATAGTGTTTTAGGCACTTTGCCCAATAAACTAGATTCATAGACTTTTATTTGAATGGAATCAAATATGTCCAAGTATTCACTCTTCGAAAGTGCGGATATACGATTCTTGTTTATTAGTGTCCCAGACGACAATGCCACAATTAAGTTTCTTCTGATCAAATCAGTTTGAGCTATTTGTTTGTCATGTTGTATGTTTGAGATATATTTATATTCAAAATATAAATTCTTTTATTCACATCTAATGTGTTTATCTCAATATCATCTTTATATAATAAAATACTTTAGTGTTCTAGAATATAAAGGTTCACCCGCAGCAGGTTAAACACTGATATAGAGATAATGTATCTAGTCAAACTAGTTACATTATAATAGTTTCCTAATTTAAGTACACACCCGAAGGTAGTTCCTAAACTTAGGTATCTACCGTTGAAATAGCGACTTTCGTCCCGTTTCCAAATCGCAGATTAATCTCGATTGAAGTCAGTATCCTGTTCAAACAAATTCTGAACATCAATATATATTTATGTATCACACTAAGTATTTAAAATCCAATTTTAATACTAGTATTGAATATAATTTTGACAAACATATTTGAAGTCAGAGCCTTGCTCGTTCTTCAATTCCTTCATGTATGCTTTGTCCAAACGGCAGTCACGCTTCCGCGATCCCGTTTGCCACATTTAGGCAGACATTTTGGGATATGTCTTTTATCTTCCCAGAAGATTATAATGATTTTACCTTTGCCCTTTTTCAACATTCCAGAAGTCTTTGGCCAAGCCTCGGGTTTCTAGAATATCGAAGTAAGGTTGCGCCTTGCGCTACTTGCCTTATTGCAAACTTTGACTTTATCTCCTTGAGAATAATCATTAACTCTCTAAGAGTTATTATTGCAATTTTAGTACTTCTAAGATCTAATTATAGATCTATGAAAATCCTCCAATTTCATTATCATACTTTAAGGATCTAATCCTTAGTTCTGATTCAGAAATTAAGGAGTCTATTTGGCAAATATGATGGATTAACCACTAAAGTTATCATCACATAAATCTTCCAAAGATTATGCTCTACTATTTGCTTAACTCCGGGCTCAGGCCTAATATGTTATTTTATCAAATAAAGTAACTTATTAATTTCCAGGACCATCCTGAAATTATTCCCATTTTGAAAATTAAACCATTTAAATACATTTTCCCTAGGATCATATTTTAAATGCTAATCTTTCAATTTAATCTTGATTTTAATAGTCCAACGATTTTGGTACTATTTATTATAATGATTACAATAGTCCAACTATTTATCAACTATAATTTAATAGATTAAAATCAATTATATTGATTACTATAATCCAATTATAAAATCAACTATAAATGAATATTTTGAATATAGTCCAACTATTTATTAAAACAACATTTAAATATTAGTCCAACTAACATTTAATAGATTTGACGAATGATATTTGTTTAAGCGCGTAAGGCAAGTAATTAAACGAATATTGCAAATTCAATTCTTGCCTCCCACTATTTTTCGGCGAGCCTCTAACCCTCTGTCGAGTACTCGGGAAACCGTGTTTCCTAGCGGGCTAGGATCCCGTTAAATATCACACAATCTTGACTTTGGCCAACAAAATGTATGATAATTAACTAGGTAGATCTCTAAGATCGATTGGATCCAATCCAATTCCTAGATCCAGTAGGGGGACATCCAAGTCCGAAACATATATCTTATATATGCCAATACATCCAATGTATTGCCTAACATTTTTCCTCTGAATCAACTAAGCTTTGGCTTTGGCACAACAAACTTAGTGATCCCAGTTAAGCGCGACCCATTGACCATGGAAAGCTTCGTAATCAATGTCGATGGACAAGAAGTGGTCTTGACTTTGGCCAACAAACCACAACTTGGACAAGACACCAATATGGAACAAAGCCTTCGTGATTCAAACACATCCTCGACGGAAAAAGGCCTTGACTTTGGCCAACAAGCCAATGCCAGTCTCGGATCTTGAGTGAGAATCACTCAATGGAAGGAAAAACGCTTAATATTTGTGAGGGTTTTTCGCGTGAAAATTGGCAACCAAGTTATTATCTTTGTTAAGGTCTCATCATCATACACCCTTAAACATGCATTCTAAATACATATAAGCGCCTATAAATAAAATTAATAATGATGCGGATGGATACTTTACACATTGATCCTAGATCAAATCTCTCCCTTTCTCTCTCCCACTAGCACAAGTATTTACTTCTACCCATTACACTACACTTCTAAAGAAACCTCATTTACATTGAGGGGAATAGGTGAGAAGAGAATACAAAGAGTATGGAGGTTGATAAGGCTGGACACGCAGGTCCAATTAATAAATTCCAAATTTATTACAACAATTTCTAAATTGCCCCACTCATCTAATATCCATCCGATATACATTATTCATGCATCACAATCATGTGTATTCACACAAGCATGTTATCAATAAATCTAATCCAATTAATTAATCTGATAATTAGTGATCATCCAATGTTCAAACAACGATTTGATTTTGTGCGAGTCAAACTCGTCTTTGCGAATAAGTACTCAAAGTACGAATTCATGAATTAAATTAAACTACATAATTAAATCCAATTCAATTTGTATTTAATTCTAATTCGCTATTTAATTCCAAATTAAATACTACACTTTATTAACGAACCTATACGACTTAAATTCCTAATTTAATCGTTACGGGTCTCAAAGTTCGATTAATGTCCAACGTCAATTTAATTAAAGTCCAATGGGCTTTTAATTAATTTCTTAAGGCGTGGACTTTTGGTCAACTCGGGTCAAACCCAATAACCAAAGTCCAATCCGGGAGTTACCCATAAGCCCAGAAATCAATTTGGCCCATTAGGCCCAATTAAACTTTAAAGGTCCATTAGTCGCATTTGGGCTTTATGGAAGCGGTTTTGGGCCCAATTGGATCCAATCCATTTGGCCTAAACCTACTTGGTACAACCAAGCCCAATAAACCCAATACAACTTTAAAAGCCCAAATCCAATTTTAAGGCCCAATTCAATTAAATTACCAAATTCCAAATTCTCAATTTAATTACATAAAGAGTATACCACAATTAATCACCCAAATCAATATTTCCAAAACATCAAATTAGCCTAATTAATCATGCTTAGCATCATCATTAAATCATGTCCAATACAATTTAACAAAAATCAAACCCAATTACATGCTTCAAGTGTCTCAGCCAAGGGGAAATTTCATGCCCAAATCAAATTCAATCCAATTAAATTCAATTCAACATTAAATTAACATCCCCAACATGATTTCCCTCATCCAATGAATCAAAAATCAAAAAATCCAAGACATTAGGGTTCATTGTATTTTCGGCTAACACAAAAATTGGGGAAATTTGTTCCAAACAATATTTCATCAAATTGATCCAATCAATCATCAATTAAAACACATTTAAGCATACTAATTCATCCAATTTCATTAATCATGCTCAAAATCAATTTTACCAAAATTTTAACCCTAATTTTTTTTATGATCAATATTGGCTCTGATACCATTGTTGATTTCTATTAAGGTCCCAAGGATGAAATCAAACATAAAAACACATGTGAATACACAACAAAGTATGGCGGAATCATACTCACATCGAACGGATTGGATGCTACGAAGAACAAAATTTATGCCCTCCTCCATGAAGCTCGGTAGTGGGCTGATTTTGTCTTCAAAATTTCGGCCATGGACTCCATGAAATCTTCAAGCTCCAAGCTTCCAAAAATGGATTACAAGCTCATAAAATCACTACCCTATCACCTTGGTATGTCTCCTAGAATGTGCTAGCACCTTGATTTTGCAACAAAATCACTCATTTGCTTCCTCCTAGCTCACGGTTTGAGCTGAAACCAGTGAAGAGAAAACAATGGCCAAATGGCCAGAGAGAGAGAGAGGAAGAGAGGGTTTCTAAACCGTGTGTGTTAGAGAGAGGGAAAAAATGAAATGTGTTAAGTATATTTGTTTTATTTTCCAAAAATAAAAATCAAATACCAAAACCATTTTTCAAATCTCAAAAGTCAAAGGTACAAGCCTTTTAACTTTCCAACCACCTCCATCACTATTCACATCAACTCACATCAACTCACATCATTCAATCAAGTGACAACTTATCACATCACTCAAAGTGACATTTGATTTGACGCTTGATGTGACTAATGATTTGACGTTTGATATGACTTGCGTGCCGCACTCGAATTCGAAATGTGAATGCGCTCGCAAACACTCTCGGGCTCGGGTTCGCTAATTCCAAATTAACGAATTTTCCGTTGCGACGCAATTAAATGATTATGCCTAGCGAAACCACTGTTCACGTCACTAACGAATTAATTCTAAATTAATTCATTCGCCCAATTAAAATCTAATTTTAATTCCGCGTCGAAATCCAATTTCGTTTAATATATCGATATATTAATTTACCGATTAATTCCAAATTAATCGTTCTCTCTCTTTAATTGATATTTTATCCCAGATAAAATATCTCCGCATTAATCCCAGATTAATTTTCTCTCTCGTCTGAATTAATCCTAGATTAATTAAAGTGCGAGTCATACGTCATCGGTGAATCTTCGGGAAGCGACCCATGAGATCCCCGGATATGTCGGCAGTAATACGGTCGTCGGACTATCCGAACACATAAGTACCTCGTACTACGTTTATACCGATTTACAAGACAAGTTTGGCTTCTAGCAAAGTGCCATGCCTACCCAATTCTCCAGAAACATGCTTACAGGAATAAGCGATCTATATCAGGCGTAGTATACGTAGTATTGTGTATGTCGATCCAGTATCAGATGATCATGTGCTAGGCCTGGGGCTGGAATTGTGTCTGCCCCGTACGAAGCACATGTCGGATGTCTGGTAACTAGTCTCTATAATCGGATAAACCTGACCTTTTCATTTATTCCGATAGCTGCAACATTTAAGAGAACAAGTCCCGTATCCTACATGACCATCATCTCCACTATGACTGGAGTGATACTTCCGTCTTGATATCACACACCAACACACTACATTCTCGATATACCCAGAAGAGGCGTACACAGAAACCGTTAAAGCCCTGACGACCAAAACCAAAGCATATTGATTGTCGCAAGTATTAGCGGTGCAAGTCTCAGGTTAAGACCAAATACACCTACCCTGATTTCGGACTTCCATAGACACATAGTCATGCTACCAATGGAATTCTGAGGGGGTCTATCCAGAGCGAAGCTGTTTCCCGTACCATCGGTAAAACACAACCTCCTATTACACTTGCATGAGTATCCTATACCCAAATATATGAGAACTATGTCGTTGTGCCCTCACAACGCGCATAAGTGTAATACTAGTCTTTTACGCATTTATCGATGTCCAATCTCGACAATGCTCTGACTAGGGATATTTAATGATTTATCCTTCGTGGACTGATACTGTCTCATATCATTCTCAATCCAGGAACAAATCATAGAGACCTCCTATCATTTATATATCTTGGTGATCTAATCACAAATGATAAGAGAGCAATCTCCATTGTCACATAGTTAATTTGTACAACAACACCATGATCTGTACAAATAGTGACGCTATGGGTCATAATTGTCCAACAAGAACAAAGTTTGTGTTGCTCTACATGCAGTTTTCCTTGAGAAGGAATTCCTAAATGCAGTGATAAGTGGGAGGAAAGTAGAACTCGATGAAAATCGGAGTGATCTACTGTTCCTGGCATAAAATCCTCAACGGAACATGAACAGTTCATCAGGGATGAAACTGTACCCACCCATCTTCGAATACACAAGGACCATGTAGGTCGGAGAGAGTCAGAAAAACAACCTGAGAGTATGAGTTCTGATCTCACCTCATGTGGATATCAATCTCATGAGGAAGACGAGTCGGCTATGTATGAGGAAGCGATACAAGGTATCAACTCCGGTTTATGGCAAGATGCCATGAATTGTGAAATGGATTCCATGTACACCAACCAAGTTTGGACACTGGTTGATGCACCAGAAGGCGTAAAGTCTATTGGATGCAAATGGGTCTTCAAGAAGAAGACCGACATGGATGGCAACGTAAAAACATACAAAGCTAGGCTTGTAGAGAAGGGGTATCGTCAACGAAATGGTGTTGATTACGACGAAACTTTCTCACCCGTAGACATGATTAAATCCATTCAGATAATGCTTGCTATTGCTGCATATTTCGATTATGAGATATGACAGATGGATGTCAAAACCGCTTTCCTTAACGGAAACTTGTTGGAGGATGTTTATATGCAACAGCCTAACAGTTTTGTCGTGCCTAAACATGCAAACAAGGTTTGCAAGTTAAATCGATCCATTTATGGATTGAAACAATCGTCGCGTTCTTGGAACCAACGCTTTGATGAGATCATAAAAGAATATGATTTCGTTCAAAGCGGAGGATGATCCTTGTGTATATAAGAAGGTTAGTGGGAGCGCACGACTTTCATTGTCATTTATGTTGATGATGTATTGCTTATGGGCAATGACATTCCCATGTTAGCGTCGATGAAAGCTTGGCTTTCATTGAAATTCTCCATGAAAGATCTGAGAGAAGCAGTCTTTATTCTGGGAATAAAGATCTACCGGGATAGATCTAGAAATCTGATTGGACTCTCCCAGAGCACATACATTAACAAAGTGTTGAAGAGATTCAACATGGATCAGTCCAAGAGGGGACTGTTGCCAGTGTCACATGGCGTCACTCTATCTAAGGACATGTGTCCTAAAACTCAAGATGAGAGAGACAACATGAGTCAGATACCGTTCACCTCGGCAGTCGGATCGATCATGTATGCCATGATATGTACACGACCTGATGTCTCCTATGCTTTGAGCATGTGTAGTCGCTATCAGGCCGATCCAGGTGAAGGTCACTGGATTGCGGTTAAGAATATCCTTAAGTATCTTAGATGAACTAATGATGCTTTCTTAATCTATGGAGATGGAGAACTTGAGGTAACTGGGTATACCGATGCAAGTTTCCAAACCGACAAAGACGACTTCAAGTCGCAATCCGGGTATGTATTTTTCTTGAACAACGGAGCAGTAAGCTGGAAATCTTCCAAGCAAGAGATTGTTGCCGATTCAACAACTGAAGCGGAGTATATTGCTGCAGCTGAAGCAACAAAAGAGGCAGTTTGGATCCGTAAATTCCTAATTGGATTAGGAGTATTTCCGTTAGCAGCTGAGCCCGTTCCATTGTATTGTGACAATAACGGGGCTATAGCGCAGGCTAAGGAACCGCGGTCTCATCATCAATCCAAGCATGTTCTTCGCCATTTCCATCTGATTCGTGAGATCATACATCGTGGCGATGTGAAGATCGAGAAGGTCGCATCAGAGGACAACATTGCAGATCCGCTGACGAAAGTTATACCTCAGCAAAGGTTTGAGCGACATGTACATAGTTATTGTATTAGATGCTTGAGTGACTGGCTATAGGCCAAGTGGGAGATTGTTAGACAGTTATGACCCATAGCGTCACTATTTTTAAAAGACATTGTGTTTTTGTACAAATTAATTATGTAGCAATGGAAATTGCTTTTTATCATTTAGTAATTAGATTACTTAAATGTGTGAATGATGAAAGTCCTTATGATTAGTTCCAGATTGAGATGATATGAGACAGTATCAATCCACGACAGTTTAATCATTAAAAATCCCTAGTCGTAGTATTATCGAGACTGGACATCGATAATGCGGAATAGACTAGTATCACACTTGTGCGTGTTATGGAAGCGTAATAGCATAGTTCTCATATATTTAAGTATTGGATACTTATGCAAGTGTGGTAGGAGGATGTGTTTTACCGATGGTACGGAAAACAGCTTCGCTCTGGATAGACCCCACGAAATCCCATTGGTAGTATGACTATGTGTCTATGGGAGTACGTATCAGGGTAGGTGTATTTGGTCTTAACCTGAGACTTGCATCGCTAGTACTTGCGACAATCAATACGCTTTGGTTTTGGTCGTCCAGGACTTTAACAGGTTATGTGTACACCTCTTCTGGGTTTATTGAGAATCGTAGTGTATTGGGTGTGATGTCAAGACGGAAGTATCAGTCATATGGAGATGATGGTCACGCAGGGATACATAACTGGTTCTCTAAAAGGTTGCAACCGTCGGGATAATATGAATAGGTCATGATTATCCGATAATAAAGAGACTAGTTGCTTGTGATCTGATATATGCTTCGTACGGGGCAGACACTATTCCAGCCCTTGCATGTGACATCCGATACTGGATCACGAGATACGCAATACTTTGTATACTACGCCTGACATAGATTATATATTCCATTAAGAATATTTCTGGAGAATTGGGTAGGCATGGCGCTTTGCTAGAAGCCAACATTGTCTCGTAAATCGGTAAGAACGTATTACAAGGTACGTACATGTTCGGATAGTCCGACGACCGGATTTACTACCAACATATCCGGGATCTCTTGGGTAGCTTCCCGAAGATTCACCGATGACGTATGATTCGAACTTTATTAATCTGGGATTAATAGCGGATAGACTTATCTGGGATAAAGTACTATTTAAGAGAGAGAAGATTAATTTGGAATTAATCGATAAAATAATATATTCGATATATTAAACGAAATTAGATTTTGACGCAGAATTAAAATTGGATTTTAATTCGGGCAAACGAGTTAATTTAGAATTAATTTGTTAGCGACGTGAATATAATTTCGCTAGGCATAATTATTTAATTACGTCGCGACAGAAACTCGTTAATTCGGAATTAACGAAACCGAGCCCGGAATGTGTTTGCGATGCCACTTCGATTTTGAATCAAGTGCGGCGGCCGCAAGTCACATCGCGAGTCACATCACTTGTCACTTTAGTGATAGATGTCAAGTCACCTTTTTGGTGAGTGACATGCAGTCACTATTCATGATAGAAGTTGGTGTGGGCTTTTAATGCAAATTTGGAGCCAAAACTTTGGTTGACTTTTGAAAGGCTAATACCAAATTTTTGGTAATAGATTTTCATAATTGTTTTTAGAAAATAAGAACACAAAATCAAAGCAAAACTCTCTCTCCCAAAATTGCCAAAAAACCGTGAGTTCCATAGAGGAAAGGAAGCTTGTTTTTCTTTCATCTTTTGCTAGCACATTCAAGGAATCCATACAAGGTGATAGGGAACCGAACTAAGAGCTTGGAATCCTTTAAAGCTTGGAGCTTGGTCATCTTCATCAAAAAAGTCACCTTGGCCGTATACATCAAGTGCAAGGAGAAATTTTTATTGATCATCACATCCAAAAGCCGTTCAATGTAAGTGTGTTTCCGCCACTCTTCGTTGCGTATTCATTCTATTTCTATGCTTATAATGATCTTGGGACCACCCTAGAAAAACCAACAGTTATTACCTTCGGTTAGAGGCAACCCATCTCTTAGATGAACTCTTCAGGAGAGATGTTTTCAAAGGCCTAGGCTTGCTCAATAGTCACCTATTGGGCCATGTAGTTGAAGGTCGACATTAGGTGACACATTCGCTCTCTTGCTTTCTCTTGAAGATCTTCCACCCCCACATTATGGACTGAAGCTTCTTGGGGAGCAGGGGTCATCAAGGATTTTCCTCTGGAGGTACTGGTCTTCTTTAAGGGGGGCTCTCTCTAGACAATCCTCAAGGGTTTCGCCCTCAATCTGATGGAAGCAACTTTTTGAGGTCTTGGTGTTAATGTTGGTGTTTTGGTGGTTTGAGTTTAAGACTGTCGCGGTGGTGGTGTATTGATGATTCTGGTAGTAAGGGCCGGGGTTTGCCTCAGTGCTTTTTGTTTTTGGGATGAAGGTATTGGTATGGTGAACGATGGACGGGTCTCTCTCGGACCACCCTGAGCCAGGCGCTTGGCTTCTCGTGCAATTTTTATTGGGCTGAGTCTCTTTCCCGATATACCTACATCAAGGAAAAAATAAAAGTAACCCACTGATCGGGTCAGATGAAAAAAGAGAATGAATACAAAGTTGGCAAGTAGAACAAAGGTCAGTTAGTTAGTTTTTATTTACCAGACTGTGTGCCAGCTGGAGGAGAGGTCCTCGGTATATGGTCCATTATCAATAGAGGAGGATGGGTTGACGATGTCTCTATAATTATGATGTAAGTTTCACTTTCGCTTTGACCTCGTGGTGAAATTTTGGAGGATCACTCCTACAGGCTATAAAGGGTGCAAGTATGTTAGTATGATGATGATTGGAATCCTAAGGAAGAAAAAAAGAAGGAGAACGGGTCGTTACCTCCAACTCTAAAACGTCGGTACAATGATCTCCTCACCATAAATGATTTGGTTATGACCTCATACTCCCCTGACCAAAAATCATTTGTCTTTGAAGTTCTAGTTGGTGGCTGAGAGATGAGAGATTAAGTGTTTGGCTCCGACATAAACAAAGAGGTAGTACCAACCCTTGTACTCCTTAGGGTTAGCATACCACCATTTGGTCGACTTGCTTGGTCTCCTTCCTAAGGAACGTCCAAACTGATTTCTTCATAAATGCCAAATCTTTCCCTAAGCTGATCCAATTCAACATGAGTTATGGTAGAGACTCTGTCCATGTCCAGCTTGATGAAGTCCAATGGGGGGAGGTGTTGGGTCAATGTGGGCTACTCTTACTGGTAAAAGATTGGTTTTCTTCCTCTAAGAGGGTTGGAGTGGCGATAAGTGTTGGAGTTGGTACTTGGAGCGCCAATCCGAATAATGTATTGTACATTATAATTATTATTTATTAATAAAAAATCTCTATATTTTCATTTCAACCATGTTAATGGTAATTTATGTCATAATGCATATTAGATTGATATATAAATATGTTGCGAATAACATCTACCTTAGAATAGTTTGATGACATATTTTTAATAAATATGTTATTTAAGCATTTCATATGTATATATTTATAAAGAATTAATGTAAATAAATTATGGTAATTTACATTATTGAATAATATCATGACTAAACGAATATTTATATTCGATTCGTTTAATAAACGAATCAATTACAAATCATGATATTAGGATATCGAAAGGAAATTCAACACTTTTTTATTCGATTCGTTTAAAATTCGATGATTTGCCAATTCGCTTTGCCACTCATAATAGTACGGGTCTTTTTAATAAATCAATTTTATCTGTTAAATTACTCAAATGCCAATCCATTTGCTTTTTATCCAGAGTGGGTCTACTGTAATCTGTCTTTTTTTTTTTTAAGGTACGTGGAAAGAAAAAGTTGATTCTCTCTCTTTTTAAAATTTTGAATTGAATGAGGGTAGCCAATCAAAGAAAAGTGACATGAGGTTTCCCTTCTCACATTCTCCCTTTGAAGCAAGAATCACTTTTAGCAAACACTGATTTTGAGAATTCTGAAGCTTTATCAACAATCCCATTAAGAAATTGACACTTAGATTTAAGAATGTACTGCCTTTTTATTTGTGAGCTGATGCTCAGTTTAATTCTGCAACTTTTGAGACCATGATGGAAGTTGAGAAGTCTTATTTTCTCAATTCTCAGGACTAATGCAGCATATAAAGTGATAGCAAAAGAAATGAGCTTGGATTGGACTGTATGTAAGCTGTAATTAAGACCTCGGAGCCCTTAACTGATTTTACTTGTTTGTTGCAGGCTTTACAAGAAATTGAACAATGCCATTTTCTGAAGAAATGGAGATCCAGTACGAAATCTGCACTCAAATGATAAACATAATGCTGGTCATGACACCAATCCAGCGTATACATATATCTACAGCTAATTCCCCCATAAGAAACCAGCAGTTAAAGAGGCAAAATTCAAAACAGGCGCAGCGAAAGCATGTATGCATCATCAGCAGCGAAAGTAATCCAAAGTTTTGGCCGTAGAGTCCAACTGACAAATTTGGACACCAATATCAGATACACTAAGGAGGAGACTCAGCTAAATTTAAAAAGTGCATTACACATTATATGTGGCTACTTAGAAAACAAAAGTGCCCCACTGAACATTCAATTTCTTCCAAAACAACAATACTTGTCAGGTTTCATTGTGGTTAAGGCTATATACTGCACAATTGTTAATTTGTTATCAATCCAAAACAAAATGGCAGGGGCTGAATATGTATAGCTGAAGTGCTAAAACTACTTAAATTTTAGATGAGTCAACTTACTCTGATGCTAAGGGTGGCTTTCATGACCAAATTTTTCTGCTTTTAGCTTTGCAATGATCGTTTCAAGCCTGCTAACCCACTCTTCGAGACGCAATCCTGGTATCTCGCTTATATCATTGTTATTAATGTTGCCATCTCCTTTACAACCCTTCATCCTCACCAAATCATGAGCTGAACCACCCAATTTACTCACAGTTGAATCTTCAATAGCTGTTTCAGATCCACCCTTCACATGTTCATTATGTATAATCTTTTCAACCAATTCTGTCTGTGATTGTGGTTCAATAACTTTAACACCCTCACAATCTGCAGTTGAAGAAAAAGCTTCAGATTGAATAGGCAAATTTTCAGCACTACCAACCTGTTCACTCCAGAAACCATCATGCTTCTTCCTAGACTCGAGTACTTCTGCTATTGTCAGATTATCTTCAGCAGAGGAATCACTTTCCGCCACCAAATTAGATTTGGGAGGAAAACCTGGAGGAATAGAATCATTAGCTTTCTTCTTCACTTCTAGATTTGGTGATTGCCTTTTTGAATATAATTCAACAGAGGCAGTTGCATGGCCAACGGTTTTCTTTTCCTTTGAAACCTCAACTTGTTTTTTATCTTTCTCCAGAGGAGAACCAAGAGCAGCAGAGGAATCACTTGCCGACGCCAAATTAGATTTGGGAGGAAAACCTGGAGGAATAGAATCATTAGCTTTCTTCTTCACTTCTAGATTTGGTGATTGCCTTTTTGAATATAATTCAACAGAGGCAGTTGCATGGCCAACGGTTTTCTTTTCCTTTGAAACCTCAACTTGTTTTTTATCTTTCTCCAGAGGAGAACCAAGAGCAGCAGAGGAATCACTTGCCGACGCCAAATTAGATTTGGGAGGAAAACCTGGAGGAACAGAATCATTAGCTTCCTTCTTCACTTCTAGATTCAGTGATTTCTTTTTTGAATCTAATTCAACAGACGCAGGTGCATGGCCAACAGTTTTCTTTTCCTTCGAAAACTTAACTTGTTTTTTAGCTTTCTTCAGAGGAGAACCAAGAGCAGCAGAGGAATCAGTACCCCCGTTCTTCCTTTTTGATGTCTCTGGTGACCTTTTGAAGCTCATAAAAGAAAATAGAGTACGAGTAGAGGCGGCATCTCCTTTCTTCATTCCATCAAATCTATTTGCCTCAGTTTTACAGCTTGTGGTAAAGTTCTTTTGCTCTGCTCCTTTTGATCTATCTGGTGCTTTCTTAGAACCTGAGAGAATACCATCATCCTTTATTCGCTTTGTCTGCTTAGGGGTCTTTTTAACACCAGTGAAACTACTTTCTGTCACTCCTTTTGACAGATTTTTTCTCTCAGGCACAGCACCATCACTTGCACTTTGCATACGTGACAATGATTGCTTCCACCACTTTAAGTATCGGGTGGTAACGCCTGCCTCATAAAGCCTGGATGGTACATACAAATTTGCACAAGTGATAGGCTTACAATAATACCTCCAAGCAATTTTAGGACTATTATTTACCCGAGCAACAGAAACTGGGAGGTCTTGGTCCATGCCAAATTGCATTGCTACTCTGTGTGGAAGATACTGTTCTATGCAATTCAGCCCTACTAGCTCCGAAACCCTCAAACATCGATCCCATGATTGCAATTCTTCAGACAAATGATCATCAACCAATACGCTTATTCCCTTTTCTCCATAAAACATAGGAAGCTTCCAATTGTATAAAGTTTTGGCATATGGACGCCAATCAAAACTCTCTTGTGCTGAATCCAGAACCGTTCTCACATTCTCAACTCCCATCTTTAATTTGTGCCACTGAGCAAATCTTGGCTCACCACTTTTTATCAAATTAGGTTCTGGTCTCAAATCCTTAAACCTCTCCCATGCCCATATTTGGACTAACTGAAATGGTGAGCATATAGTAATTTCTAGCTTACTTCCTTTGTCTTTCCACTTGTCTACCACACTCATGGCAACAATATTTTCTTTAAACAAGCTCAAATCTACATAAATACTAGCAAGAACAGCTGGTGCAAGTGAAATTCTAGTGCCTTTTGCTAAATGTACAGCAATAGGAAACACAGATTTGGCAATTACACACACAGAGCTTGGAAAAACATACCTTGACAACCACAAGGCAAGAAATGCTTCCTGTTCAATTTCGCTCCCACTGTCCATGAATTTAATCATCCACTTATATTGGCCTACCTTTTTATCTGTACTTCTATTGAGTTCATTTCTTGCTTGATTCAATTTCTCTTGTGTTTCCATAAGCTCAGCTGTTTCAAGAGGGCTAAAAACAGGGGAACCCAAAACAGAGTACCCTGCAATCATCACATCTTCTAGTGTAATAGTAGCTTCACCCCAAGAAAAAATGAAACTTTTTGTCTCAGGACACCATTTCTCAGCCAGACCAATCACAAAATCACAGTTTCTCCGAATTTCATACGTTGAATTCAAGATTGCGTCATGAATACCAGTTTGCTTCCATGTAGATTCATGCAAAGCGGCCATTTTTTCAACCCATGCTTTCCAATCCTTTTGTGGTGACCTCCATCCATGGAAATTTACTTTCAAAGGCCAATTTTTGGGTTCAAAAACGGGGGGCAAGGAGGAAAAACAGTGAGAAGGAAGATCAAAAACTTGCCCATTAAAGGAGTTTGTACAAGGTTTGAGAAAATGGGCAAGTCTCTTTGTAGGCTCTGGATCACCATTTGGTGAAATCATGAACTCCTCTCTCACTTCAAAACCAATGTCTTCTTCTATTTCCTCCATTGCTGAAGCCTCACAGATGGATGTGTTAACAAGAAATGGGTTTGTGGGTTGTGTGTGTTTATAATGGCATTCAAAAAGAGGGAATGTGTAGAGAGTTTGAGGAGAGAGAGAGAGAGAGATTGAAATGGGAGATGAAAGAACTGCTGCAACTCCATTTACAGTTGCATTTAAATTTTAATGATTGATTTTCCTTTTCAATTATTTTTTTTAATGTAAATAGAATTTAATATATTTCTTCCCGTGAAAGAAATGTACAGTGAGCATGAGCACTAAGCTGGGTAACTTTTTTGGTCATCTTTTTAGCCTGAAGCTTTAATTTGCTGAGCTTAATTCCTTATCATTGAAATTGTGTTGTGTTGTCTAGTGCTTTGAAGTGGAAAATTTCGTGTTCAATGTCGGAGTGGCTACCAGCCGGGCGGGCTGGGCTAGGATGTCGTAGGGCCGGGCCGGGCAGAGTTCGGTCAGAATGAATTTTTTATTTTATAATAAAAATAATTATTTTTTAAAATTTTTAATAATTAAAATTGAAAAAAATAAAATTTCAATATTTTTAGAGTTTTTTTAAGTTGGACTGTAAAATTTAGTTATAAATATATATAGTTAGATTTAAATATTTATAAATATATATAGTTAGATTTAAATATTAATTTATATAATAAAAAATATATTTATTTTTTTTACAAATGGGCTCATACAAGAATTTTTTTGCCTAAACTCAGCCCAAATCTTAAAAAATTATTTTCGAGTCAGGTTAAAGCCAGACAGGTGGGATCGGGCTCAGGCTTTTCTCATATTCTAGACCTCAGTGTGTAAAATTTTTGAGGTTATTTTGTAAATATGAAATATACACAACTTAGACCCTTCTCAATAAAAAGGCAAGTCACATAATTGTAGATTGCACTTTTTTTTAAGTCGAGGTGACAAATAAAAATTATAGATTATACGAGCTATATAAAGTGGTAACTTTTTTTTTTATTTGTTTAGTCCAAGTAATATATTAAATATGTCTTTTGAAAAAGTAGAGATAAAACTCTATTTATTATAATTTTTTTCAAATTTTATCTATAGCTAGTATATGGCTCGCATTTTATGCGGGTTGAACATATATTTTAGGTGTTAATCTTGTAAATGCTCCGGATCTTATCGGTTTTATAGTATAAATGAGACAATTGATTTACTTACACACAATATTTATGCCTCATTCGTTTGTCTCTTAGCTCTCAAAATAATATTTCTAATTCAATATGCAAGAACTAATAGTTAGAGTTAGGGATGACAAATTCCGGATCCGGACCCGGATCCGTATGGATCCGGATCCGGATCTGCAAGTGAGTCGACGGATCCGGGTCCGCATATGGACCCGGGGTAAGCACTTTCGGGTCCGGACCCGGGTATACCCGGAATGGACCCGGGTATACCTGGATCCGGACCTGGGATCCGCAACTGCCCAGTTTAGTTTTTTTTTTTTTTTTTTTTGCTCCACTTCCACTATTCAATATCAATAAATACTATATAATATGTATAAACAATTCACAACAACTTTGAATTGGAAATTACAACACATAGAAATAATTAAGTTCACATTAAATCAGTTTTTTTTTACCGGGTCCCGGGTACCCGGGTCCGGAATTATCCGGACCCGCATCCGGACCCGGTATGGTGCGGGTCCACTAAAACAAGACCCGGATCCGCAATTTCTTTAAATGGATCCGGGTCTAACCGACCCGGATCTTCCGGGTCCATGCGGACCCGGGCCGGGTCTGCCTGCCATCCCTAGTTAGAGTTTGCATCCTAAAGCACAGTAAATAATAAAAAAATTCATTAAATAAAAAACTAAGAAAAATAATGTAAAATAAAATAAAAATAACAATAGACCCAAAATCTAAAAATTGGTTAGGTTTTGTGGGAGACTACTATTTTTATTTCATATTTAAAAGAAGATTATATTTTTATAATAGAATAGAATTTTATTTTAATTTTATAATTTAATAATAAAAATATATTTGTAGAGATTAGGCATCACATATATTTTTTTTTATTTTAATAGAAGATTATACTATATCATCTTATTATAATAGGTGATAAAAAATTACTTGTACAGATTAGGTGTCATGCAGGGGTGTTCATAGGGTCGGGTCAACCCGCGACCCGACCCGCACGGGTCCAAAAAAAATTTGAAAATTTTCTACCCAACCCGACCCGATCCGAAATTTCCGGGTTGGGAAACAGGTTTGATACTAAAACCCGACACGACCCTATAGTATTTTTATTATTTTTCTAAAAATTTGTTATTTTTGAAAAAAATTATTATTTTTTTAAAATTTTTACTTTTATGTCATTTGTTTATTACGTTTGTTGTATTAAAACTTTATATATATGATAATTTTTGGGACATAAAATAACTAATATTTATATTTCAAAATAATTAATTCATTAAAAAAGTATTTTTTTGCCGACCAGACCCGCACCCGATCAGGTTTCACTTTCGCGCAATTCAACCTCTGTGTGACCCGACCCCGATCGGGTCTCACAAAATTTTAAAAAACCCGAACCGACCTGACATGTGAACACCCCTAGTGTCATATGACGCGATGAGAAATCTTAAAAATATTGAAATTTTATATACACACACAAACAACAAACAAAATTCATTTTTTTTTACTACTTATCATGCAAGCCGTTAGATTTTGGAGGGGCTCCAGTACCCTTAACTTATATATATATATATATATATATATGGATTATCTGTGATCTTATTTAAAAATTAATCTGATAGTAAAATATATTTTCTTGTTATAATAGGGTTCTTATTTAATAGATTTATTAATTTAATAGTATTTTTTAATTGTAATAAGATGGTATAATATGTTTTCTTATTATAATACAATTCTTATAAAATTATAATATTTATTTTTATTGTAATATTTTTTTTTATTTAATACAAAATTAATTGTAAAAATATTTTAATTTTATAATTAATAATAAAAATAAATTATAGAGATTAAGTGCTACATATGTTTTTTTTTATTTTAATGAGAGATTATAATATGTTTCTTTATTTTAATTTTATAATTTAATAATAATAAATTAAAATATAAATTATTAAATTAATAGTTTTCTTACTTTCATGGTAGATTATATTTTTATATTATAATAGGTTTCTTACGTTAATAATTTCTTATTTTAATTTTATAATTTAATAATTATAAAATAAGTTTAGAGATATTTTAATTTTATAATTTTATAATAAAAATTAATTGCAAAGATTAGATTTGTTAATGGTGTTTTTTATGACAAGTACTTTGAATAAAGCGGCAAGGGCAGAGATGGGTGTGGGAACACAGGATCTGGGACGACGCATGCTGTCCTAGGCTCGCGGCCTAGTCGGGAGTACGGAGTAGCCACGGGGGACTAATCCGGAGAATAATGGAGTCGCCACCCGGTGTGAACCGGGAAAATGAGATTTAAGGCCGCACTCACCCCTCGCAAGGGAAGACCTCAAACCGTTGGGTTCGGAATGGTCCATTACTTATGTCACTTGTAATGAAAGGATTTGTGTAATAATTTAATCAAGCTTAAGTAACACTTATTTCCAAGAGTATCATGCTTCTAAGTTCATATGCGCAAAAAATAAAACTTACACCTAAATTTGCATATATCTTACATTTAAGATTGCATGCTTGAAAGTAAATCAAAATAGCAACGAACATACAACTTCATTGGCATATTGTATTCATGGAAACACAAGCACACACTAACCACGCAAGCACACATAAAAGCGAATCAAATAATGGTGAACATGTGATTTCATAGACATATCATACTTATACGTGCGGAAGCATAAACAAATAGCCATTTCATATCCATGTGTAAATAAAAGAGTCAACTAAATACATAATGCAAAAAGACACTTAAGGATGCAATTAGGCATTAAAGTAAGCATGCTATGACGTGGTGCAAAAGAAGATAACTAATATGGACACAAACACACATGTGAGCACTTTTCCAAGTGGTACGTGGAATGTATCCCAAGTACAGACCGCAGTACCGTCCATTCGGAATCGGCTACGAAATTTATGTCTGGGTTTCCATCCGATATACCACAAGAAATAATACTCAAATGCTATCATGACATGGATATATGAATTGTAATACGTTAAGCCAAGACTAAGGTAAGTGATGCAACCAATGGAATAAATGTGCTTTTCATTACGATGCCTACAAAGATGAGGATGACCATATGAGATTTCATAATACATGCGTGAATGGTATAGTTGGCTTTACGCGCGGGTTGAGGCTAATAGGTGGCATTAAGACATGGTCTTGTGAGTGGGGCAAATGGCTTGTAGGTAGTTGCGGCAAAGGGACAATTGCGTGAGGCTTTGTGCTTGTGGTAAGCGTAAATTAAAGTTGAGGCTGGTGAAGGTTGTTGCGGTAAAAGGGCAAGTGGCATGTTTAGGGGGACATGGGCGAGCAGGTGCGTGGCGAGAGGAGGGGTAAAGCTACGTGAGGCTAATAGGTGGCGTTAAGTGGGTGAAGGTGTGATTAGCGTGAAGAGGCTTAGGTCTTAACGTGAATGAGGGTTCTGGTTTGTGTATGAAAAAAGGAAAGTGCAAGGGTTAATAATATGGGTGTACCAATGGTAATAGATAGAGCCAAGACAGGGGTAGATGATGCAATCAATATATGAAAGACGCGGCAAATATCGTGGCAAAAGTAGCCTTTTAGGCTTTTCTTCCCCCAAATGGAGAACCTTTTTAGTCCAACACAATGAGCCCATGCGCTTTTCATTACAATGCGTACAAAGATAAAGATAACTATATGAAACTTCGTATACCCGATTGAACACATCTTACATTCAACCGAATATACATCAACCGGCGCTGCAAAGCATCGTGGTAAAAGGGTTTTAACCCCTCCAAATAGGGGACCTTTAATCCGACTTACTAAGCCCATGCGCTCGATCGCATCATGCATACAGAGAATGAAGACAATAATATCAAACTTAGTATGCCCGATTGAACATATCTTACATTCAACCGAACACACATCAACCGGCGCGGCAAAGCATCGTGGTAAAGGGTTTTAACCCCTCCAAATAGGGGACCTTTAATCCGACTTACTAAGCCCATGCGCTCGATCGCATCATGCATAAACAAGTAACATGCGGAATTTAAATGACGAATAATAAATAAATCAAAGCAACATAAAATAAAAGAAAGTGCTGTTTACTCAAGCGGTACGTGGAGTTGTATCCCGAGTACAGATCATACTACCGTCCATTCGGAATCGGCTATGAAATTTATGTCCGGGTTTCCATCCGATATACCGCAAGAGTTGACACGTCTTTCATTTTATTCCAAGGCCACAACATACAATATTTCGTAATCCATGCATATTTATCTACTCAAGGGCCACAACATGCATTTTAACATAACAATGATGCGAACAATACTCAATGAATAATAAAAATAAAACAGAAAACGAATGTGGAAAATACCCTCAGGTCTAACCTTTTTTGCCGACTTTCGGACTTGCGTTTCACAGAGATCGGAATGGTAAAGCTCCTCAACTTCTCCGGTTCACTGGTTTAGCATCTTAGCTCACTGTTTTGCTGTTTTGCTTGCTGTTTGGCCTCCGTTTTGCTGCTGTTTCCTCTGTATTTTCTGTTCACTGTTAGCGTCACTGTTTTGGCTTGAATGGCTGCTTTTTTTGGGGTTAATTTGCTGCTGTTTTTGGGGTTAATTTGCTGCTGTTTAAGGTGATTTTGGGCTGCTGTTTGCGTGTTCAGGGCTGCTATTTTTGGGGTAATTTTCGGTGTATGTAGCTACTGTTTTTGGGGTAATTTTCGGTGATGTGTGGGGGTTTATGGGGCTGGTTTTCGGTGGTGATTAAGGGCTGTTTTGATGGTTGTAGGGGCTGTGAATGGCTGCTGTATTTTCGGTAATGTGAGGGTGGGGATGAAGAAAATTGTTTGCTATTTTTCTTGTGATTTGCGTGTAATGTCTAGGGTATCTTGCTGTGATTTGCGTGTGAGTTGTGTGTATGAGCTAGGTTTTTTTTCTTGTGTCGGTTTGAGTGTGTTGTGAAGAGTGAATGTGCGTGAG
>SKCR01048002.1:0-40446 GCA_019454045.1 Zanthoxylum bungeanum | reverse complement strand
TTGGCATAATTGAGTACCTAACTGGACTTGTTATAGACAAACGGTATCACCGCCTATATGGATGGTTTTATGTTTTTGGCATAATTAGTACATTGACATGACTAGTTATCGACAGAAATGACTACCGCTTTTATGGCCGGTTTTATATGTTTTGGCATAGTTAATTCTGGAAGTAAATTAATTGGATTATAATGATCATTTATATATATATTATAAAAAGTGAGATTTCTAATTGTAAAATATTAAAAATGGATCTCATAACTCCAATATTTTATTTTATTGTTGTCATTTAATTCAAATTCTCCAAACAACTTCAAACAAATCAATCTTTTTCCTTTCGCTTTAATTATTATTTTATTATACTAAAAATCTATTCCTTGTGGATCGACCCCGGACTTACCAGGTTATTTTATTACTTCTATACTCTTATACTTGGGAGTAAAGAACCACTTTTTGAGCATGTCAAGTTACAGTATAGAGATTGATGGGATGTCTTATTTTGTGTGGTTTTGTCTTATTTCGGGAATCAAGCTTTTAAGGCTTACTTGGGGCCTTATTTAGACTATCTTAAATTATTTAGGAAAGTATTTTTATCTCTTAAAAAATGTAAAGGAGCTACATGTATTTAGTTTCTCTTATTAGCTAGATTCTTCCTTTTATAATAGGATTTATAACATTAATAGCTTAGTTACTTTATAGCAGTAGGTTTACTTGATGTGTACATAAATAAAACCTCATTAAAGGTAATAAAATAAGTTATTCGACATATTCTCTCTCATAAATTCGTGACTCCCTCCCTCTAAACAAAACACACAGAAAAGGGCCGCTTGAACACAAAATGTGTAAATTCACTTCATAAGTCCGCACGACAAGTTAAAATGTTATTATAAAAAAATAACATTTAAATTGTATTCAAATTGCAAAATTAATGGGTCTCATACTAATATATATAAAAGTTAAATGATTTTATATTCACTCAACGCGTTACGTGGCGGCTCAATTTTTAAGATAAAATCATACATCAAAATAAATCACTTCACTTATTTAATTAAATTAAATATTAAATTGAGTTATTATATTTTTAATTAAACATTACCCAAAATTTCTTATTATTAAATGGAGGTCATCCTATTAAATCATGGCGTTGGCGTGCAGGCACGCACGAAGCAATTTTTTTTTGCTTTTCTTTTGGATGGTTTTCTAGAAGATTAAAATAGCGTTATATATATATATATATATATATATTCCAGTCATAATCGGAATTGAAGCATGTTAAATAACGGCGATGATCGCGTACTCTCTTTAGTTTGTGCCGTTCATTTCGGTGGCAGGAAACATCTCATGATGATGACGACTTTGACTTTTATTTATTTATTTATTTATTATTTAGTATCTGTAAAGATCCCATTCTATGTTCTTCTTTTCTTTTCTCTCCTCTCTTAGAACTGTCGCCTGTCGGTTAGTATGAACGCACGTCAAGGAGGAATAAGGACTCCTAACGCTGAGCTGTTGGCTAAAATATTATTTATACATTCCTATTAGATATTTTTTTAGGTGAGTTGGCGGTGCATGAATTTAAGTCTTTTTATAAGTGTGAGAGTTAGGAGTGTAATCGTACTAAGTTGAGTCAATATTGATTGTTCGACCTCCACTTTATTAGCACGAGCTCGAATTAAGTTTTTAAATGTGTTATTCGAGTTCAATTAGTTAAGAAAATATTAGAATCGAGCTCCATTTTAACTCGAGTCAAGTTTTTATGAATTGATCTCGTTTAATAATTGAGTTATTATTTTTAAATTTGAGTTATTTATTTATTAATTGAATCGATTTCGAAGGAAGTGGAAAATTTACGACCCTAGTAAGAATTTATTTTCCAGCCTCAACTTTTAAAAATGAGTGGGTGATATTTGAACATACAATTTTCCACATTACAACCCTTTTATTTTGGTTTTTCTTTTCTTTTTTCTTTTTTTTAAAAAAATATTTCAAAATAACTTTTGATAAAATTATTTAAGCAAAGCTTCTGAAAAGCTTCGGAATAAAGTATTTTTTTTTCTTGTAAAATTATTTTAAATTCTAAACAGTGACTGCAAACATTTATCAAATATATTTGAATTAGGGATGACAATTTGAGTCAAGATTTATTTATTCGATTGATTCGATTCGCTTTAAAAATGATATGGGGTCAGGAAAATTTATTCATTTAGTAAATAAATCAATTTGATTCTGTTAGTTCCATTTTTATTGGCAATGTCCATAACAAAATAAGTCCAATTGAGTTGTAATGAGTCTTAAAGATCTCGGAGCAATTTGACAAGTATTTGGACAAAATCCGATGGAGTTATCCGAGTGATGTTCACTCTTTTGAATATTCCAGAAGATTTAGAGCTCAAATTGACATGAGGTCAGTTGCATTGGAAATTATACTCGAAGACGATCGCGTACATATAAAAAACACATGATTTGGCTAAGGGACGAGAAAGTTACAAGTGTTATAAATTGCCCCTAAAAACAAGTCTGCGACTCGTGTTCATGTGGCGTTCGTATTTGCGTTCAAACGTTTTGAGGCAGAAACTTTTCGTTTGAGTTGCGTTTGAAGTGCGTTCGAACATCCCTACGTAAGTAGGTTATTTTAGACACGTTTTAAAGCCAAAATAATACTAGGAAACCTTTTCATTTGTCCTACCTATATAAACAAGTATTGAACCACATTTACGAGTGTTGGAAACACAATATCTTGAGCCTAAAAACCTTCATAGTTTTTCAACCTTCTTGTTCTCACCTTAAAGACTCTTTTCAATCTCTTGTCGTCTTTGTTTTGGTGAGTTCTTTCTTTGATTTACCATCAACATAAACAAACCCAATTTCCTAAACCTTCAGAGTTCTCAAATAGGAAGATTGGTAGTCGGAGTTCCGGCGTTCAGAGTTGCAGAGTTGATCCGTTCGGAGATTACAGAGATTCTGAAGAAAATCGTGGGGTACGGGCTCGAGGAGTTCTTTGGGTTCTTGCAGTTTAGAGGTACTAAAGTCGGTGGAGTTGCCACCATAGGTCTTTACCATCACTGTAAGTTTTTCTCTTTATAGTGGATTTGGGCTGATAGCCGAGATACCCGGAGTGGTTTTTTACTCGCACGAGTTTTCCACTTCGTTATCAAAATACTTGTGTTGATTTTGCGTGACTGATATTTATTTTCTGCATTATTATTTATTGCTTGAATATTTTGCTTTGGTTAATAATTGTGTAGACTTAAGGTTGGGTGGTTGTTAATCTGATTAATCCATAGACACATTAATTAGGACTTGTCTTAGTTAATTGTGATAATTTTCGTATAGGGTCAGAATTTAGGATAATTACGAACTTTAAATTGGTATCAGAGCCTGAACTCGATCATTGACCCTTTTAGCTTTGGAAAGAAGCCAAGCCTTAAATTGTCCCTCATTCTTTGATGAGACCGAGTACTTGCATTGGAAGGTTCGCATAAGAGCGTTCCTCAAATTCTTAGATGAGAAGGATAAGGAATTCTAAGTCATTAAATGTTATGAGTGTCAAGTTTTTGGGCATATTTTAGTTGAATGTCCTACTTATATAAAGTCTACAGGAAAAAAGGCTATGACTATGTCTTTATCTGATGATGAAGAAGTTGATGAGGAAGCTTCTGATGATTCTGGACCAGAAAGAAACTTAACTCATGTGGCATTTATCTGTGATGTGAGCGATCATGAGGGCTCTAAAATAGTCCATGACCTTAAGGCCGCATCAGAGTGCTCTGAGCAGAGTGACTCTGAGGATGACGATGATATCCACACAGCCTTCACTGAGATATACAATGAGAGTCTGAGCATCAAAAATATAAATATTAATGTCACCAAATAACTTGGAGATACAGAACTAGAAAGAAATGAGACTTAAATCAAGCTTGAGAAAAGTTTGATATTTGTTGCAGATTTCAAGGAGAGAAATAGAGGCTTAGAAAGTCAGATCAAGTCATTAGAAAAAGAACTTGAATAGACTCAATTACAGTTGTATGCGTTCTCTTGTGGCTCTCAGAAGCTTGATCATATGTTAGGGCTAGGTGTGTCGTCTGGTGACAAGAGAGGCTTGGGTTTTGTTTATTTTGATGAAAAGGATGTCTCGACCTCCAAAACTATCATTTTCCCTAAAAAAAAACATCTCTGATAAACCAGATAAGGATGTTTCTCCTAAAGGCAATGGGAAACAAGCTCTTACCACAGCTAACCCTCCCAATGTCCAGCCTAAAGCTTCATATGCTCGACCTAGGTTTGTTCCCATATGTCACTACTGTGGCAAAATAGGTCACACTCGACCTAAATGTTTCAAGCTCAGAAATAACAACAATAGAACTAAGAAGCCAGACTACATGTTAGAGATTAGTATGTCTCATTGCGAAAAGAAAGGATTAGGCTTTATTGAATCGAGTTGTGATAAGACGTCATCGTCTCGAGCTGTGTCAATCCATCCTAAACATGACTAAGGTAAGAAACATGTTGTTGAATATCACAAACATTCCCATTTAATTCCTCATCATGTGACTCAACCTCAATCTAGAGGTATGAAGGGTAAACCTCGCTCTCATCAGAGGTTTGTGTCTATTTGCCATCACTGTGGCAAGGCATGACACATTAGGCCTAAGTGTTTCATGTTGCACAAAAAAAAAGAGACCTAAGAGTATTTCACATAGATTTGAATCTTCAAATCTAGTGTCTCAAGTTTCTGCACTAGCTAAACAAATACAATTTCTTAGTGAGAAACTTGCTTTGTTGACTAGGAATTCTCAGATGTATGAGATTCTTAAGAAAGTTTGGGTGCTGAAGCAATATAACTTCCTATCTGCTTATGAGTGCCTTGATCCTAAAAAGGCATGATGTGAGTGCACTTCGGTGTAATTCTGCTTAGAAGTTACATTTTATTTCCTATTGCATGTGTGTGTACGTGTGTTTTATGTTTTTACACGTCTATTTTTTTACTGCATATGGGTGTGTGTTGTTTTTTGTTATTGTTCCCTTGGTATATAGGATGGAAACCCGGACATAAATTTCATAGCCGATTCTGAATGGATGGTAGTATGATCTGCACTCTGGATACAACTCCATGTACCATTGGATATTGACAAGCCATTTTTTGTCTTTATATTTTTTCTCTGTGTTAAAAATTGAAAAAAAAAATTAAAATAAAAAGACCAAAAATATTTTGTGGCTTGTTAGAGCATGAAAAACATGTGCATGTGATCCTTGTATGTATGATATATGGTTATGCATGTATAATATGCTTTTATTTTTCTTGATGCTCTATATGTATGAGTGTGTGTGATAAAAACTCTTGGTATATCTTGTGTTTGCACCTCACATATATTTTTATTATTGTCAAGGCTTGGTCGCATATATGAGTTTTTGGACGGGCAGTCTAATCTCTATCATACTGAATTCACTTAATAGTGTGATATTTGACTAGATGACCTTGCTATCCCTTTGTAAAAGTAAAAAAGAAAGAAAAAAATAATATATGAGTCTCAAGTGCTAAAGAGCCAATGTGCCAAATTCAAAAGATAAGGGCAAAAACCCTTCACTCGTAAGAGTATTTATTTATGAGCTCATGATAATTAGGGAGAGAATTTTATAGCCTGCAACCAATGTTGCTTAATTTCAGGTCCTAGTGGTGCTGGGTTTGAACACTTATTTAATGGACTTGGTTTGTTAAGAGATGTGATTTCTTTGGCTATGTCCCACTCATAAAATAAGGTCTTAAGCCTTGATTTGTTGTGCACTTATTTTTTACGCAAGTGCTTGTTATGCTTTTGTGTTTATGTCATATGCATACGTGTAATATTTAGAAAAATCTAAAGTGATGCATATTATTTCATGTCATAAATAGATGAATACTAACTGGGTATCATTGTGCTTGCTTGTAGTGTTGTTTCAGTCATTTTTTTATTGCATTTAAAAAAATCATTGTGTGCTTATGTATGCTTCCTTCTTTTGCATACCATTTTTCTTGTGCATATTTATGAGTGTTTACTTTCCGTGTGATATTGTTGTGCTAATTCAGTAGGTCCGTTAGTGAGGGGGAGTAAGTCATGTTTACATATACTCTTGTATGTGTTGTTTATCCTGGTACGTTCACCCTTTGTCATTTCGTGACAAAAAGAGGGATATTAGTATATGAGAGAGTAGTAGTAAATGGGAGTCGTAGTATATCCATTTGATATCTCCATTTTAAGGGGATTAAGATTAAGGGGGAGTAGGATATCTACTATCTATTTATACATGCATGAGTTTTATTGTTGCTTTATCTGTTCTTTATAATTCATGTGCTTTTCACGGTATATCCTTATTTGTGGATGTTTCAGATAAGCATGTTATTTTCTGAGGTGGCACTAATTTCAAGACTACTTGGTTATGTATTAGATCGAGTGTTATTGTAATAAGTTACTGTTTTGATGGTTGACAGTTGGTTATTTTTATTTTTGGGTCTTTTACTGTAGTCTTTGTATTAGATAGTGTTTTATCACAGAATGCCAAAGGGGGAGATTGTTAGTTCCATTTTTATTGGCAATGTCCGTAATAAAACAAGTTCAATTGAGTTGTAATGAGTCTTGAAGATCTCGGAGCAATTGGACAAGTATTTGGATAAAAGCTGATGGAGTTATCTGAGCGATGTTCACACTTTTGAATATTCCAGAAGATTTAGAGCTCAAATTGACATGAAGTCAGTTGCATTGGAAAGAAGACTCGAAGACGATCACGTACATAAAGAATGCATGATTTGGCCAACGGACGAGAAAGTTACAAGCTTTTTATTTGCCCCTAAAAACCAGTCTGCGACCCGCGTTCGAGTGGCGTTCGTATTTGCGTTCGAACGTTTTGAGTCAGAAACTTTGCGTTTGAGTTGCGTTTGAAGTGCATTCGAACGTCCCTGCGTAAATAGGTTATTTTAGACACGTTTTAAAGCTAAAATAACACTAGAAAACCTTTTATTTGCCCTACCTATATAAACAAACATTGAGCCACCTTTACAAGTGTTGGAAACACAATATCTTGAGCCTAAAAACCTTCATAGTTTTTCAACCTTCTTGTTCTCACCTTGAAGACTCTTTTCAATCTCTTGTCGTCTTTGTTTTGGTGAGTTCTTTCTTTGATTTACCATCAACACAAACAAACCCAATTTCCTAAACCTTCAGAGTTCTCAAAGAGGAAGATTGGTAGTCGGAGTTTCGGCGTTCAGAGTTGCAGAGTTGATCCGTTCAGAGACTACAGAGATTCTGAAGAAAACCGTGGGGTACGGGCTCGATGAGTTCTTTGGGTTCTTGCAGTTTAGAGGTACTAAAGTCGGTGGAGTTACCACCATAGGTCTTTTACCATCACTGTAAGTTTTTCTCTTTATAGTGGATTTGGGCTGGTAGGCGAGATACCCGAAGTGGTTTTTTACTCGCACGAGTTTTCCACTTCGTTATCAAAATACTTGTGTTGATTTTGCGTGGCTGATATTTATTTTCTGAATTATTATTTATTGCTTGAATATTTTGCTTTGGTTAATAATTGCGTAGACTTAAGGTTGGGTGGTTATTAATTTGATTAATCCATAGACATATTAATTAGGAATTGTCTTAGTTAATTGTGATAATTTCCGCATAGGGTCAGAACTTAAATACAAATTTGAAGTCACAGATTCATTTTAGATTTGTTTATTAATTTTATTTTGCTAGTTTTGTCAGTTTTCAATTAAGTTCAAGAAGTTGTTATCAATAATCACATATAAATAATGTTGGGTAAATTTGGTGTGTCATTTTTAGTAAATCTACCAATTGTATAATTTATGTCATTGAATTATATCAGGACTAAACGAATATTCATTTAGTATTCGTATATTTAACGAATCGAATACAGATCCTGTATCAAGATTCATTTAGTAAATGAATCAAATATTAATCCATCACTTTTTGATTTGATTTGTATAATATTCGACACAAATTCAATTTGTCAATTTTTTATCACCCCTAATTTTAACAATAACTTAAAACCATAACTGATAGCAACAATACCAGAGGGAGACAAAGTGTCTTCAAGTCATTTTTTAATTTAATATCAACTATTATAGGGCTCGCACTTTGTGCAGGTTGAGCATATCTTTGAATGTAATTTCATATCATAACAAAAATCTTAATACTATTTTAGGTATTGGTCTTGTAAATGATCCGGATCTAGTTGATTTTATACTCTAAATTAGACAATTGGTTTACTTACACTTAATATATATGTCTCATTTCTTTGTTCATCAATTCTGAAACTGTATTTCTAATTCACATTAAAGTTTCTCTCCCATCTTACTGTATTATTTGAAATCATATTCCTAATTATAAATAACTTTAAAAATATTTAATTTTCTTTCAGATGAATTCCAATGAATTTTAATATAATTTATTCAATTTAAACTTAAATTTTCTTATCAAACTTGAAATCTTAATTATCACTGTTGGAGATATGTCCTAGAACCAATCTTGTCACAGCGGTTCCGGGATATCATCCTTATGTAGATATACTTTTGTAATCGATTGTAAAACAATTTACGATTAATAAAATGACATTATTATATTTTTCATATGTTCAGTTGCAATCTTTTTATTATAATATGCAAAATAAGAACATGTGATGTATTATATGTCTAAACTTTATCTGGAAAGAGTTGTAGATGTGAGTACAGAGTTTTCGATTTAAGAACATCCGAATTTGGTCCCGGTTGATGTGATGTCATCAGGGATGATCACATCGCAAGACTGTCAAGTTTTGATGTTGCCATTGATTAGCATCTGATACTAATAGTTGGGCGACGGGTCTCACGTCACAAGAGCATGAACATGGGTAATGCGTTGAAGAACGTAACCAAACGTGATGATTCACATGAGCGATTATCCGCAGTCAATGATTTGTGGAACAACCGTACTAGTGTACCATTAGTCTTTTGACCTGAGATGTCACGGTTTCCTTCCGCATTGAGACCTATTGTTCACTTGTGTATATCGCACCGGGCTAGCCACACCTAGTGAAAGAAGCTTGCTGGCAATGCGTTCTTAATATATGAGGACATGTGATGATCAAGATGTAATTTGTTGGCTTAGATATTTGAGCTTGAGTTCCTATGGAGGAATGTCACATACGGGGTATCAAATCTTCGGCCAAAGTACACGGCTTCCAAAAATATGTTTTGCGGATACATGGATCCCATATATGAATGACTTCCTTATCCTATGATCGAGTTAGGGGCTTGACGAATTCATGGCCTGCACTCGATCGGGAGTCGACAGTAGATGGACTTCACTACACGTAAATACGACTATACGAGTTTATTCGATATTACATTCTTCATGTCTGGGGGTCATGATATATTACTAGAGGTCACTCATAATCATTAAGAACTTCGGTTACAATGAGTTGTGACGAAGTGATACAAAAAGGTTCATATTGACTTATGTTCAGTTCATGGTGATCCCAGATGGTCACATACATTAGCCGAATGGTTGACAAAATAAATTACATCGATATTTGATCGATAGGCAATTTACATACTTTATTGGTAAAATATAAAATATTTTCCTTTGTTGACGTCTTCGCACCCGTTTATTCGGGAAATGTTCCTGTAATTTTTGAAATAGTGCAAATACGATTTGCGGACAGTTGGGAGACCATCTTGCCGAACCACGTAAATTGATCTTGCCTTGTGTGTGTGAATCTTGTTCCAGTTTCTTTAATCTTTAGTTAGTTATTGATCTCGTGTTCACTGCCAAAAGCTCTAATTGCTGCCATTGCTGAGAAGACTGTACTGGGCATTTACAACAAACTGGAATTAGAGCTTTCATTATGGGAGCAATGTCACATCCAAAGCTTGAAATAGAAGAGTTTAATGGCTCGAATGATTTCAACTTGTGGAATATCAAAATGAGAACATTACTAGTCCATCAGGGGTTGGAGCATGCCATTAACGAAAATGGAAAGACCAAGAAACCTGAAAAGCTAACTGATGAAGAGTTTCAAGATTCCTTGGATAAAGCTTATAGCACCATTGTTTTAAGCCTTTGAGATAAAGTCCTCAGTGAAGTGTCAATAGAAATAACAGTTATGGGGTTGTGGCACAAGTTGGAAAATCTTTAAATGGAAAAATCTTTTACCAACAGATTGTATTTGAAGAAAATATTACACACTCTAGAAGTAAATGAAGGAGAATCACTCACTGAGCATCTGGATTCTTTTAACAGAATCAACCTTGATCTCAAGAATGTTGGGGTCAAAATTGAGGATGATGATTGTGCCATAATCTTGCTGAGTTCCCTACCAGAAGTATATGAATCTTTTTTTGATACCCTGATGTATGTAAGAGGTTATTTGACTATGGAAAATGTGAAAGCTTCATTGAATTTTAAGAAATTGAAGAAGAGAACTGATCATAAGAGTGAAGGAAATGCTGAAGGGATGAATGTAAGAGAGGACTTGATAGTAGAGAAGCAAAGGGAAAGAACCAAAACAGATTAAAATCTAAGGGAAAGAAAAGGAAGTGCTTCCATTTCCACAAAGAAAGACACTTCATTAAAGACTGTTATGAGAGGAAGAACAAAAAGAAAGAGAAAGTATAGAACCAAGATAAAAAAAATGTGATGTAGATGTTGTATCAAATGCTTCAGAAGTCTCAGATGATGGTTATCAAAGTGCTAATTTACTGATTGCATCCAAGAAAATAAATGAAGGTGAGTGGGTTCTTGATTTCTGGATGTTCTTTCCATGTGTGTCCAAATAAAGATCTAATTGTTTCCTTGAATTATGATCATGGTGGGAAAGTTCTGATGGGTAACAATGTGTGCTGTAATGTTACTGGAATAAAATTATTTGATGGAGTTGAAAGAGAATTACATAATGTGAGGTTGATCTCTGAGTTAAAAATGAACTTAATCTCACTTGGTGTACTGGAACAAAGTGGATACATCTTTAAGGCCGAAAGTGGTATTATCAAAGTAATTAGAGGTTCCATGACAGTAATGAAGGGACATAGAAAAAATATGTTGTATATACTGCAAGGGGAAACACTTGCTGGTAATACAGCAGGTAGTGTAGCAATATTTGTAGATAACCATACAGATAACATTAGGCTGTGGCATCTCAGAATGTGTCACATCAATTACCAAGGACTCAAGGAACTACACATGCAAGGTTTTCTAGAAAAGATAATATTTCTTTACTTGAGTTTTGTGAGCATTGTGTTCTTGGTAAGGCAATAAGAGACAGATTTGGTTATGGAGTACACAGGACCAAATCAACACTAGATTATGTCCATTCAGATTTGTGGGGACCCTTCCAAGTACCTAGGTACTTTATCTCCATCATTGGTGACTATTAAAGGAAAGTATGGGTATTTGTGTTGAAAAGCAAAGATAAAACCTTTGGAAAATTCAGAGAATGGTATTTGTTGATGCAAAAATCAGACAAGTAAAAAGGTAAAAAGAATAAGGACTGACAATGGCTTAGAGTTCTGTAACAAAGAATTTGATAACTTCTGTACCCAAGAAGGAGTTTCCAGACACAAAACATCAGCTTATACACCTCAGCAAAATGGGTTGGCTGAGAGAATGAACATGACCCTTATGAAGAGAGTAAGATGCTTGATATTTCAGGCTAACCTACCAAAGGTGTTCTGGGCTGAAGCTGTCACTACAACAACTTATATAATCATTAGATCTCCCTCAAGATCCATTGAACTAAAGACACATGAGGAGAAGTGGTCAGGGAAACCACATTATATAACCAATGAGAGTTTTTAGCTGCGCAGCCTATGCACATGTAAAAAATGGAAAGTTTGAACCTAGAGCTTTGAAAGGTGTGTTTATTGGCTATCCAGAGGAAATAAATGGTTATAAGTTGTGGTGTAAGGATGCTGGTTCTTCAAAATATGCCATCAACAGAGATGTTACTTTTAATGAAGACTCAATAACTAAAACTCACACTAAGACAATTTCAATTAAAGAAACTGATAGGGTCCTGCTAGAGGTGGAGTCTAGAAGAGTAAGTAACAATAGCACTATAGAAGACAAAGAGATTATGAAGAGCTAGTAGGTGAGTCTTTCGAACCCTGATATTTAAAAAGGTTCAAATATACAAGATTACAGTCTGGTCAGGGAAAAGCAAAGAAGACATATAAGACCTCCTATGAGATATGGCTATGCAAATCTTATATCCTATGCTCTAACAGATGTTGAAGTGGTGATTGATGAAAAGCCTAGTGTTGGGATTTCGGGCGGTAATTCGGGTAAAGGCAGTGGAACGCGGAAAATCAAAATTTTCCGATTTCAATTATTTTTTTGGGTAATTAAAATAAACTAATTTATTTCAATTACTCAATACATAAAACTGAAATTTTTACCCAAAAATCAGATTTTTCAGTAATTATCGTTTTGCCCCAACACTTTGTATTTTAATCATTTTAGTCCAAAATTGTCAAATACAATTCTAATTGATTCTGAATCAATCCTAAAATGATTTATACATGTCTAATACATGAAAATACACAATTTGCAACTCAAAGAAACCGATTTTCCTCTTTTTCCCGAATGGTACCTAAACTTTCAAGAATTTGTAATTTGGTCCTTTTTGTTCAAAACATGTCAAGATCAAATCCAAAAATTCCCAAATTTAATATACATAATATATACATCAAATCTCATCACATATATGAAAAGCCCCAAATTTGGTGAAGGTTAAAGACCCTAATTTTATAATTTCACTTTCAAGACTTTAATTCAATTCTTACAACACCAATCAAGCCTCACCATCATGAAATAGCTCAAGAATAATTCTAGGTAAATCATGAGTGGCTAAGTAACTCTAAAATGACAACTTCCATCAATATGGCAAAAAGAAAGCTTAAAGAACAATTTTAAGCAATCTAAATTAACATACATGCTTCCATCTCTCAATCAAGCTCCCAATCATCAAAACAAAACCATAAGAAAGCAGAGAAGAAACTAAGTTACACATGTTGAAGCATATGATCATAGAAATAATTTTCAAGAAGAAGAAAATATGAAAATCCTTACCAAATTTCGAAAATAAGCAAGCTTTTCTTCTTTCTTTTTATTTTCTTCTTTCTCTCTCTTTTGTATTTGATTTTTAGGGTTCATGAATTAATGAAATAAAATTGAAAACAAAGCTTATATAATTTCCCTCAAATTACCGAAAAAGGGGAAAAATATTGGCCATTAGTTTTTTAATTTTATTTCAATTAAAGAAAATGATTTAATTTTTATTTGTGGTAATAAATCATCAAATAATTAAATCCTTATCATAAATAAACCAATTAAATCATGCCAATCTAACCAATCAAAATTGGCCAAGAAAACCAATCAAAATTAGCCATTTAGCTTACTTTAATTAAAGTAAACTAGATATTAAATATTTAATTAATTTAATTATTTAAAATTTAAATAATCAAATAATTAAAACAAATATCTCAAATATGTATTATATTTACATTAAATACTCAAAATACATATATTAATAATAAATTTCAAATATCACAATTCGACATTTAATAAATGGCCGAAAGATCTCAAAACACATGTATTTTCGTTTAACCGTTAAACGACTTATAAATAATCAATATTATTTATAAAAATTACCCTAGTGCCCTACGAGTATATCTCATTAGTGAGACTCTCTAGGTTCAGGCATATCCGTCACGAAATCCAATTTCTTGTGCATAATCTACCCACCCGTAAATTATGATGAACACAGATAAAATCTCTGAACCATACAGGTCGAGGTCACTGCATACGTATAATCCTTCCGTCACGGGTATCCGGATTATCCCAGAGATATAGATATAAACGTCAAATCTCTTTAGGTATAATCTCGTCGACGATTCTATTAGCAATCTCTTAAATAACACTTAAAACTGATTTCTACAGTGTACCACGGGCCCATGGATTTAACAGATTGCTAATTCCATAATGGATACCTATACTCTGTACAGAGAACTGACGGATCTTATCTTGATATGCACAGGATATCCTGAGGATCAGTCCACACCCAATGAACAGTCGGAGGTCTGATCTAAATAGATCGGTGACGTAACTTTCATCGAAGTGTGGAGGATACCTCATACATCCACAGTGGTACCTCAAGTCGGAGGATCACTATTCTCACTCAACCCGAGAAGATTCTTATTGACGTTGGTGTACCATCTATTAAGAATCTTCGGTGAGTCGTTCAGTGTTTATCCGATATAAACACCTACTTGTCTATATGAGTCTCCCAAGACTTATGGTTCATTGAGAAACCATTAGAATCCATCATTCTAATATACGACACGTACCGATCTCAACGAGTTTACTTACTGACCAAGTAAATGTAAACCTTGACCAGGAACAGTTAAAGAATGATATTGTTATGATACTGCTCAATGTCAGTTGCGACGCTTTTGCAACTATATCATAACCAATCACTTGATGGTCATTTACGTCTATACCATATAATAAAAGAATTTATATTACAGAAACTGTTTATTTTATTCATTAATAAAATATATACAAGAGTATTTACTGGGAAATACATAAGAAATTGGCGCTCAGAGCACCAACCCTAACAAAATCTACCACTTGCTCTAGTGGCAATATCGATTGTATCTAATACCCATCGACTCCACATGCTTATCAAATAACTTCGGAGGTATGGCCTTCGTGAGTAGGTCTGCTACATTATCTTCACTGGGAACTTTACGCACGATAATGTCACCTCGCGACACAATCTCCCGAATGATATGGTACTTTCGTTCCACATGTTTCGTGTAGGCATTGCATTTTCGCATGTGAAACCCGATGATGAGTCTCATTTGGAGGCACTACCTTTTGAGTCACGAAAGCCGTGGGAAACGGATATCGGAAGGGGAAATTCAGAATAAACAAGCTCACTGTCTTCGTTGGTGCTGCGTTCGTTACTTCGTTCGAACGGGAAACAGATTGCGGGCGTTCGTGTCGCGTTCGAGGAAGCGTTCGAACGGTGTCGGTAATTCTGTTTTTGCTGCTAGCCTCACGCCCAGCCCATTTAGCTCCCCAAAGCCCATAAAACACATCCCAAATTAAATAAATAAATATTAAATTAAATATTAACATTAAAATAAAACATTTAAACCATTTACCAATTAAAATAAACAATACCAACTTAAACTAAAATCATACCAAATTAAAATCAATCCTAACAAATTAAAGCCAATCATATATTTGACTTCCTAATCTAATAAGATATTTACCAATATAAAATATTTGTATTCCTAAACCAACACAAATTAAATATTACAACTTCCTAATTTAAAATATCTTGTCCCCCCTCAATCTTGTGTATACCTTTCTCATCTCTCCTAATTTGGAAACAAGATCTCTTCCTTGTGAGAAAAGGTGAAACCATAGCCATTCTCTATATAAACAACCCCTAACCAAGGCCATTCCTCTCCTTCACACAACACAAATCACGCCCAGGCTTGACACATATAATTCACACCCAAACTCTCTCGAAATCTCTCTAGACTCTCTCTACACACCCAAGACCAAACAAGCAAAAAGAGAAAAACACTTCACACATACACAAGAAAGAAAACAAAGAAACCACCACAAGCCACCACCCTCCATAGCCGAAACAGCCACCCATACAGCAGCCCTCCACCACCGAAAATCACCACAAAACCACACCCTAAAACACGCCTAAACAACCTCCTAGATTACCTTAAAACAGCAGCCCAAATCCTTAAAAAACAGTAACATAAAAACTACATAGATAATCTTAAAAATAATCATATATAATTGCACTAAGAACCCCCACAAACTTGGAATAGTTCTTTGGAAACGTTGAAACAGGTGGCCCGTGCAGTGAGCAGCAAAACAGGAGCCGAATAGGAGCAGAACGGAGTTCGAACCGTAAGCAAAACAGCGAAGCAGTGAGCTAGGACGTTGAACCAGCGGACCAGAAAAGTTACGGAGCTTTACCCCCTTCCGATCTTCGTGGAACGTGAGTCCGAGAGACGGCTTAAAAGGTTAGACCTGAGGGTATCTTTCACACTTATTCTCATTTTATTTTCTGGTCATTTATTTTGATTATATTTTCTGTATTTGTGGTATCCGTTGTGTGTATGATGTATGTTGTGGGTATTGGATGAATGAGAGATGTGTCAACTCTCGCGGTATATCGGATGGAAACCCGGACATAAATTTCATAGCCGATTCCGAATGGACGGTAATATGATCTGTACTCGGGCCACAACTCCACGTACCGCTTGGGTAAACGACACCATCTTCTTTTGTTGTGTTGCTCTTGTTTATTTAGTTTGCTTTACTTGAATTCAATATGTCGTTAGTTATGCATGATTCAACCAAGCGCATGGGCTTAGTGAGTTAGTCCAAAGGTCCTCCATTTGGGAGACAAAGAGCCGAAAAGGCCACCTTCGTGACTACTTCGCCGCGCCGGTTGATGTATGTTCGGTTGGACGCGAGATACGTTCAATCGGGCATACTTAGTTTGATATTATTATCTTTATTTTCGTATGTATAAGTCAATCGAGCGCATGGGATTAGTAAGTGTGATGTGAGATCCCCTATGGGGAGGGGCTAAAAGCCCTTTACCACGATGATTTGCCGCGCCGGTTGATGTGTGTTCAGATTGGATGTAAGATGTGTTCAATCGGGCATACTTGGTTGATATGATTGGTTCTATTCTTGTATGTGTGATGTGACGCGCATGGGCTTAGTATGTTGGTCTAAAGGTCCTCTCTTTGAGAGATCAAGAGCCCCAAAAGGTCACCTTTATGGCAGTACTTCGCCGCGCCCCTTTATTTTCTGTTTATGTATTGCATCCCATTTCATGCATCAGGTCCGTGTCCGTTCGAACGCGTTCACAAACGCAACTCGAACGCGCATACATTTTGCCTTATCATGCATCAGGTCTCATTTCCGTTCGAACGCGTTAACAAACGCCATACGAACGTGAGCATTCTGTTTCATTTCCGTTCGAACGCGTTAACAAACGCCATACGAACGTGAGCATTCTGTTTCATTTCCGTTCGAACGTGTTTACGAACGCTACTCGAACGTGAGCATTCTGTTTCATTTCCGTTCGAACGCATTTACAAACGCTACTCGAACGTGAGCATTCTGTTTCATTTCCGTTCGAACACATTTACGAACGATACACGAACGTGCACACACTGAAATGAGTCTGTCTTATTATATTCATGCATAATTGCCTATTGGTTGATCTTTCTTATGCAAATGTGTCAATATATTACAATTCGTATGCTTATGTCATGATAACATTTGAGCATTATTTCTTGCGGTATATCGGATGGAAACCCAGACGTAAACTCCGTAGCTGATTCCGAATGGACGGTAGTGCGGTCTGTACTTGGGCTACAATTCCACGTACCGCTTGGAAAAATACCCATATGGGTGCTTGTATGGTCAGCGTGTGTGCTTGTGTTTTCCTGAATGTGATGTTATGTCATTTGTAATAATTGAATCACTCAAGCGCCTATCCCCACTAATCAACCTTCAGCCCTTCATCACGCACACACTACACTCACACACCACCTTTAAATAAAACCTCCTCTTCACACGCCATAGGCCCCCAGACATCAAGCAAAAACCGACCACAACACTGCCACCATCACGCATCAGCCCCTTCACTGCCTTTGATCACGCACTCACCATTTTCCCAAAGCAGCTCATCACTTCCATCCACTGCACATTAATTTCCCTTTAACACGCCAACAAATCTCACCCCAAATTGCCTCTTCACTGCCCTGAAGTTCGCGCCCCATATAGCCCCATTTTCCTTTTAAAAACACGCCACAACTGACTCTATTTCACCACCCCACTGCTCACGCCTTAAGACCTTGAACCAGCCCCTACATTCAGCTTCCAATTCATGCCATTCAGCCCTCCATTTTAGCCTCTGATCCACGCTCATTGCAGCCCCTATTGATCACGCAAACTGCCCCCATTACAGCCCCTATTGATCACGCAAACAGCAGCCCATAACTATTGGAAATCACCCCTAAAACAGCAGCCCAAAGTACCACGAAGCAGTAGCCGAAGCAACTAGAACAGTGACCTGAAGGACAGCAGCAAGGCGACAGCAAAACAGAGGGAAAACAGCGAGTGCACCTTATATGTCAACAAGTTAAGGTATGTGACTAACTGTCAAATGGACTTCCCGTTGTAGATTCCCCAGAGGGAGGGCGGAGCAAGGCTCGCAGTGGATACCCAAGCCCCTTAGGCTCTTATCGCTTGGTGACAGGAATAAACAACGAGTCCTCCAAATTAGTCTATCACATGAGATGATTATCTAGATGCCTTCCAGCTTTTCCTTGTAAAAAGGTAGTGAGTGAAGGAAGACACCAAACATCCCCTAGGAAAATGATCATCTAGGTGTCTTCCAGCTTTTCCTTGAAGGGAAATTAATGTGCAGTGGATGGAAGTGATGAGCTGCTTTGGGAAAATGGTGAGTGCGTGATCAAAGGCAGTGAAGGGGCTGATGCGTGATGGTGGCAGTGTTGTGGTCGGTTTTTGCTTGATGTCTGGGGGCCTATGGCGTGTGAAGAGGAGGTTTTATTTAAAGGTGGTGTGTGAGTGTAGTGTGTGCGTGATGAAGGGCTGAAGGTTGATTAGTGGGGATAGGCGCTTGAGTGTTTTAGCTTATTGAAGGGAATGGGGACGTGTGGCTATGGTGTTTATGTATATTTCACGTGCATGGTTTCTAGCTTTTCCCCCCCTGGAGCAAGGTGTTCTGCCTTTGTTTTTTATAGTGGTGAGTGGGGAATGAGGCAATTAATGTTTGTTATTTGGTGGGGGTTAGAGGGTTTAGGTTTATTTAATGGGTAGGCAAACTTTTGAAAATGAGAGGGGTGAGGCATGTGAGGTTATTAAATTGGTGTTGAAAGTGGCGTGAGAATTAAATGGTGTGGGGTTGTTGTTTGAAAAATGGAGGGAATATTTAATGATTTGGAAAATAAAGGAAAGGTGGATGTGTGGTATGGTGTTTGGGCGTGAGGTGTGGTTCTTTTGGTATGTTTGGGTATGGATTTGGGTTCTTTTGGTGGGCTTGAGTATTTGGGTTTGGTGCATGGATTTGGTAAGTGGCTTATGGGTTCTCGGGCCGAGCATACGCGGAGATCCAACGATCAAATCGAAGCTAGATAACCAAGTTAAATCCAACCATAATTCTGATTTCCGACTTTACCCTTCCGACGTCTGTTTCCTGCAACTTCCATGACATGAAAAAGGTAGTGCCTCCTTACGAGACTCATCATTGGGCATGATATGCAAAAATGCAGTGTCTACAGTCGCCCCCACTTTGATGGGACTTGTGTAGTGTGTGACAATGACAGTTCAATCAAAGTTACGTGCAATGCATTTTTACTTACCTGGCTTGCCAGCTGCCACCTGACTTATCTGTTACTCGAACTGAGTTGATGCTGCAGTGGACCTCGATCCTGGGACGCATCCCAATACCTGCAACCGACAACGGGGGCACCTCGACCTTCAAACTGATGATGTAGTGGGCACCTCGACCCTCAAACTGATGATGTAGCGGGCACCTCGACCCTGAGCACTTCGACCCGGACTACAACTGACAACGGGGGCACCTCGACCCTGGGCACCTCGACCCAATACCGCTGCAAATAGGGACTTCGCCCTTGAAATGATGATGTAGTGGGCACCTCGACCTTCAAACTGATGATGTAGTGGGCACCTCGACCCTCAAACTGATGATGTAGCGGGCACCTCGACCCTGGGCACTTCGACCCGGACTACAACTGACAACGGGGGACCTCGACCCTGGGCACCTCGACCCAATACCGCTGCAAATAGGGACTTCGCCCTTGAAATGATGATGTAGTGGGCACCTCGACCCGGAACTACAACTGACAACGGGGGCACCTCGACCCTGGGCACCTCGACCCAATACCGCTGCAAATAGGGACTTCGCCCTGAATATGATGATGTGGAGCCTCGCTCCCAAGCTGATATGATATGGGCCTCGCCTTCAAGCTGATAAAAGATGTGGAGCCTCGCTCCCAAGCTGATATGATATGGGCCTCGCCCCAAACTGATACTGATGTGGGCCTCGCCCCAAACTGATATGGGCCTCGCCCTCAAGCTGATAAAGATGTGGAGCCTCGCTCCCAAGCTGATATGATATGGGCCTCGCCCCCAGATCCTGCTGATTTGCTCGCTGTTTTCCCTCTGTTTTGCTGTCGCCTTGCTGCTGTCCTTCAGGTCACTGTTCTAGTTGCTTCGGCTACTGCTTCGTGGTACTTTGGGCTGCTGTTTTAGGGGTGATTTCCAATAGTTATGGGCTGCTGTTTGCGTGATCAATAGGGGCTGTAATGGGGGCAGTTTGCGTGATCAATAGGGGCTGCAATGAGCGTGGATCAGAGGCTAAAATGGAGGGCTGAATGGCATGAATTGGAAGCTGAATGTAGGGGCTGGTTCAAGGTCTTAAGGCGTGAGCAGTGGGGTGGTGAAATAGAGTCAGTTGTGGCGTGTTTTTAAAAGGAAAATGGGGCTATATGGGGCGCGAACTTCAGGGCAGTGAAGAGGCAATTTGGGGTGAGATTTGTTGGCGTGTTAAAGGGAAATTAATGTGCAGTGGATGGAAGTGATGAGCTGCTTTGGGAAAATGGTGAGTGCGTGATCAAAGGCAGTGAAGGGGCTGATGCGTGATGGTGGCAGTGTTGTGGTCGGTTTTTGCTTGATGTCTGGGGGCCTATGGCGTGTGAAGAGGAGGTTTTATTTAAAGGTGGTGTGTGAGTGTAGTGTGTGCGTGATGAAGGGCTGAAGGTTGATTAGTGGGGATAGGCGCTTGAGTGTTTTAGCTTATTGAAGGGAATGGGGACGTGTGGCTATGGTGTTTATGTATAGGCGCTTTATAACCAAGTGTGGCTATGGTGTTTCTTAACTTCCTCTCTGACTTTCTCGGCCCATTCCGGTCTCATCCGTCGGAGTTTCTGCTTTACTGGCCTCATATTCGGATAAGTTGGTATTGTGTGCTGGGCGATGTTTCTGTCTACCCCAGGCATGTCCTCATAGGACCAAGCAAACACTCTGGCATATCTGACCAACACTTCTTCTAATTTCTCCCTCTCTTCAGAGGTAACTTCGCTTGCAATCAGAATTACTTTGGGGTTCTCCAGCGTACCCAGGTTAAATGCAGTAGTTCTGGCGGAACTGATATCAAATATGCTTGATTCATGCGGAGTAAATGGAAATGACTCAGGCAACTAAGCAAAAGAAATGTCTTTATTGGATAATGCGGAAGTACATTCAAACAAATCAGGAAGGCAAATGTCTTCATCATCTATAGACACTTCTTCCTCTGCAATCAGGTCATCCTCAGGCTTTTCAACCTCTCCCAGAGTCATGCTCTCCATCTTCATCAGTTCTTCCTCCCAATTCTCTTCTTCTTTCTTCTCAATTCCCTTGACTGTCAGCTGTTCACCCAACATATCCTGGAAGATTTCAAACCCCGGTACCACAATTCCATTAACTTCCACAGGTTCAGGCTCTCCTTGATATCCTGAAGCTTTTACAAAATATTCCATCAGTTTCAGGCCTTTTTTCTTGGCCTTTGGCTTCTCTTCATCAGACTTGTACCCCAAACCCTTCCTAGTATTCTGTCCTCGGAAATCTGGCAATTTTGAACCTTTTCCTGGCTCAAACTTCATTTTTTCCATAATCCTAGCCACCCTAGGATCCACCCATTCTTCGAAAGTAGCTGACACCTGAAACCTCGTGAAAGGCTGTATTTCCAAGGCAGCCACGGCATTATCTGTCTCAGCCCGGATAGTGACAATTTCTCCTCCATACGGGAATTTGATCATCTGATGCAAAGTGGAAGGCACGCCCCCAAGTTTGTGAAACCAAGGCCTTCCCAGCAATAAGGCAAAAGTGGCCGGGATGTCCAGCACTGTGAACTCCACCTCATCTTCAATCGGCCCTACCTTGACCATAGCCACAAAGGTGCCCTCAACTCCCCGCTTACTGTCATCATAAGCCTTGATAGTCATACTGGAGGGGTCCAAGTCTGTTGCTTTCATACCCAATCTCGCCAAAATTTTTAGCGGGCACACATTGATGGACGAACCGTCATCCACCATTACACATGAAGTTCTCTTGCCCCTCACCTCGGCCCTGATAAATAGACCGTTTGCCTGGATGTCCACACTGATTTTCTTTTGCTATGATACATGATATGATTGGAGACAAAGAAAAAGTCTCTGTAATGTAAAGAAAAAGAAAAATAGACAGCCTATAACCGATAAGCGTGAAGCTACCCATGGGCGAGTATTAGGACCACCATGAGGAGAAATGCTACCTTAAAGGGTAAGTATGTCAGAAAAAAGAAAAAAAAAAGAAGAAAGAAAAGAAAAAAAGAAAGAAAAGAAAAAAGAATTCAAAATGAAGATCATATCTTGTTGAGTATGCTGAAGTAATCACGGAATGTGATTAAGACATCCGGGTTGGTTAGACCCACTGGTTCGATTCTCCGAAGCGAAATCACCAAGTTGGGGTAGAAGCTGAATCATTCCGTAATGTTACAGCAAAGCAGATGGCAAAGTTTATAGCTCGGAACCTCATCTGTCGGTATGGTATGCCCCATCATGTAGTGACAGACAACGGAGTTCAATTTCAAGGGGAGACGAAGGCAATGTTACAGAGGTATGGGATAGGCCACCACAAGTCATCACCGTACAGGCCGCAGGCGAACGGGGCAGTTGAGGCAGCCAACAAGACTATAAAGACGATCTTGGCCAAAATGACAGAGAATTACAGAGATTGGGCCGAGAAATTACCATATGCTTTATGGGGGTACAGAACGTCAGTCAGAACAGCAACGGGTGCAACACCTTACTCTTTAGTGTACGGGATGGAAGCGGTACTGCCAGTGGAAGTGGAAATACAGTCCATGAGGGTTTTAGCAGAGGCAGAATTACCAGAACAAGAATGGGCTGCACAGAGGTTTGCACAGTTAGCACTGCTCGATGAGAAGAGAATGAAGTCTTTGAATCACATGCAGATATATCAGAAGAGACTGGCCCGGGCCTTCAACAAGAAAGTGCGTCCCATCGAGATCAGAAAAGGTGATTTGGTACTTAAGCAGTCGAGGCCGTCGACGACAGATCCAAGAGGGAAATTCAGACCGAACTGGGAAGGACCTTACATAGTGCAAAAGTCATGAGAAATGGAGCAGTAAGGCTGTCAGACTTGGAAGGGAATGAGTTCGCTGAGCCAATCAATGTGGACAGATTGAAGTTGTACTTTGCCTGAGGGAAAGAGGACTAAGCGGTCACCGAGGGAACAGGCAGAAGACCTAACCCAACGGGATAGGAAATACATACATGCATACACGTAACTTGCATTCTCGTTTTTTGTTTCGTTTTTTACAGATTTCAAACAGATGGGAACCATCAATGGACGACCAGGGACATATAGCGCCGAGGAGCACAATGAGGATCCAGTCCATCACGAAAAGGGAGTATCTCTGCACTTCCATACTTACCTCGAAGGTCAGTGTGTCATAATCCAGCAAATCTTCATTCTTACCCCTCATCTTGCGGGTAACTGACTCAACCTGATCCCGAAGTTTCTGTAATTCTGTTTGTGACCCAGATACTCTGCCTGCTGCATACTCTGCCATATCATCATCAAAAGTGGGGGTATCATCCCTCAACCCAATCGGAGGCTCCTCATGTCTCACATTCTCATAATTTCCCCCAGCACGGGGCACAGTCATACCAGCCATAGCAGTAGTCAAGGCTTGCAACTGTTCAGTAATTTTGGCGAGACCGTTCTCTAACTGATCCATGCGGGATACCTCATTGCCGGATTCACTCATGGTTGTCACTGTCTTCTTGGTGAGTCTTTTCCCTTCCCTAACCCAACAGGTATCTATGATGGCTTTTTCAAACATAAGGGTTAGCATGATGCATGTATGCGTGAGGTGTATGAGGTACATATAGCATACTAAATAAATTAAAACTCTCAAACAAATCGGCTCGTTATTATTTTAGGATCTTTCGAGCTAATTATCATAAGAGTGAACCCATCCCAGTTTAAATGGCCCAATGAGTTCACATCTCATGGCAAAGAACCCGACTAAATCCAAATAGTAACGTCCCGAACACAATCACAAAGCGGCTCATTAATCACTTAGAAGCCTTTGGCCCAATAGTCATGAAATACGTTCTTGTCCAGTTTAAATGGCCTAACAAGCTCATATCCCATAACAAGTGGTCCAAATAGATCCAAGCGACAATGTTCCCAAACACAAGCATAGTAAATAATTTCTAAAGGTCATAAAAACTAAGGTTCATGTGTAGGTTTCAAGAATGTAAACAAAGGCCCTTATTGACAAAGGATTACCCACAACTAGGAATGGCCCAATGAGTTCACATCTCATGGCAAAGAACCCGACTAAATCCAAATAGTAACGTCCCGAACACAATCACAAAGCGGCTCATTAATCACTTAGAAGCCTTTGGCCCAATAGTCATGAAATACGTTCTTGTCCCAGTTTAAATGGCCCAACAAGCTCATATCCCATGACAAGTGGTCCAAATAGATCCAAGCGACAATGTTCCCAAACACAAGCATAGTAAATAATTTCTAAAGGTCATAAAAACTAAGGTTCATGTGTAGGTTTCAAGAATGTAAACAAAGGCCCTTATTGACAAAGGATTACCCACAACTAGGACTCCCCATTCAAGGGTTCAAACGACCAAGTGAGTGCACCTTATATGTCAACAAGTTAAGGTATATGACTAACTGTCAAATGGACTTCCCGTTGTAGATTCCCCAGAGGGAGGGCGGAGCAAGGCTCGCAGTGGATACCCAAGCCCCTTAGGCTCTTATCGCTTGGTGACAGGAATAAACAACGAGTCCTCCAAATTAGTCTATCACATGAGATGATTATCTAGATGCCTTCCAGCTTTTCCTTGCCGACTGATATACTGAATTTTTCCCAAGAACGCTCTGACTTCCTTTTCTGTCTTTGGTGCAGACATCTCTGTGATCGCTTTGATCTTCTCGGAGTCTACCTCTATTCCGCCCATCCCACTGTATGGCCAAGCAATTTCCCTGATGTCACCCCAAACACACATTTCTTGGGATTAAGCCGCAGGTTGTATCTGTCAACTCTCTGAAGGAATCTTTCCAATGCTTCAATGTGCCCAACTCTTGTCTCTGATTTCACCATCATGTCATCCACATACACTTCGATTTCCTTGTGCATCAAATCATGGAAAAGTGTAGTGGCCATTCGCTGATAAGTAGCTCCTGCATTCTTGAGTCCAAATGGCATTACCTTGTAGCAGTAAGTGCCCCACTCAGTAACAAATGCAGTCTTGTGTTTGTCTTCCTCAGCCATGAGAACCTGATTGTAACCTGAAAATCCATCCGCAAATGAATACATGGCCGATAAAGCCGCACTGTCGACCAGGACATCTATATGTGGTAGGGGAAAATCATCTTTCGGACAAGCCTTGTTGAGATCTCTGTAGTCTACACACATCCTGACTTTCCCGTCTTTCTTCGGCACTGGCACTATATTAGCCAACCATTCTGGATCCTTGTAAAAAGGTAGTGAGTGAAGGAAGACACCAAACATCCCCTAGGAAAATGATCATCTAGGTGTCTTCCAGCTTTTCCTTGTAAAAAGGTAGTGAGTGAAGGAAGACACCAAACATCACCTAGCCCTAACAATGTCTTTGATTAAATTCCTTAAACTTACAGTAAACATGGTTAATTAAAACACAAATCCAACCATTACAAGACATGTTTCGAGGCCGATTCTCTATCCCCAGTGGAGTCGCCAGACTGTAGGACACAGAAACTGGGCGACGCATGCTGTTCTAGGCTCAGGGCCTAGTTGAGAGTACGGAGTAGCCCACGGGGGACTAAACCGGAGAATAATGGAGTCGCCACCCGGTGTGAACCGGGAAAATGATTTAAGGCCGCACTCACCCCTCGCAAGGGAAGACCTCAAACCGTTGGGTTCGGAATGGTCCCTTACTTATGTCATTTGTAATAATTGAATTTGTGCAATATTAACCTAGTCTACAAGACATGCAATATCATTCATCAAACATACTACATGAATAGTAATCTAAACACACCACGATTTAAATTCTTAACACAAAAATAATAAACTAAGTCATGCTTAAAATAAAATAACATTACAACAACATAATCATGCTTCGAGTAGAAATTTGAGTGAAATGAAACATGTGAGCCTATTAAGTGGTACGGGGCGTTGTATCCCGAGTGCAAACCATATTACCGTCCATTCGGATTCGGCTATGGAATTTATGTCCGGGTTTCCATCCAATATACCACAAAAAGGAACACATATTCCATTCACCCAAAATTACATCACGTACTAATTAATAACATTCATGCGACCGAAACATAAATTGCATTTATTTCGTGTAAACTAATTCTAAATGACATGCTAAAATAGCCAAATAAACTACATGCATTTCTACGTCATTATTTCATGTAAACTAATTCTAAATGACATGCTAAACTAATCATTCATGTTAATCAAACAAAAATACATTTCTTAAATCATTATTTCATGCAAATAAGTTTCATACAACATACTAAATTAATTTAACACATTAAACACATAAAATACATTTTTCATGTGAGAGAATTTTATAATATAAACCCTCAGGTCTAACCTTTTTCTGTTGTCTTTTGGAAGCGCGTTTCACGGCCGCCGGAAGGGTTGATGTTCCGCAACTTTTCTGGTTCCCTGGTTGTCCTTTTCCTTGGTTATCCTGCTGATTTGCTCGCTGTCCCCGGTACCACAATTCCATTAACTTCCACAGGTTCAGGCTCTCCTTGATATCCTGAAGCTTTTACAAAATATTCCATCAGTTTCAGGCCCTTTTTCTTGGCCTTTGGCTTCTCTTCATCAGACTTGTACCCCAAACCCTTCCTAGTATTCTGTCCTCGGAAATCTGGCAATTTTGAACCTTTTCCTGGCTCAAACTTCATTTTTTCCATAATCCTAGCCACCATAGGATCCACCCATTCTTCGAAAGTAGCTGACACCTGAAACCTCGTGAAAGGCTGTACGAGCAAATCAGCAGGATAACCAAGGAAAAGGACAACCAGGGAACCAGAAAAGTTGCGGAACATCAACCCTTCCGGCGGCCGTGAAACGCGCTTCCAAAAGACAACAGAAAAAGGTTAGACCTGAGGGTTTATATTATAAAATTCTCTCACATGAAAAATGTATTTTATGTGTTTAATGTGTTAAATTAATTTAGTATGTTGTATGAAACTTATTTGCATGAAATAATGATTTAAGAAATGTATTTTTGTTTGATTAACATGAATGATTAGTTTAGCATGTCATTTAGAATTAGTTTACATGAAATAATGACGTAGAAATGCATGTAGTTATTTGGCTATTTTAGCATGTCATTTAGAATTAGTTTACACGAAATAAATGCAATTTATGTTTCGGTCGCATGAATGTTATTAATTAGTACGTGATGTAATTTTGGGTGAATGGAATATGTGTTCCTTTTTTGTGGTATATTGGATGGAAACCCGGACATAAATTCCATAGCCGAATCCGAATGGACGGTAATATGGTTTGCACTCGGGATACAACGCCCCGTACCACTTAATAGGCTCACATGTTTCATTTCACTCAAATTTCTACTCGAAGCATGATTATGTTGTTGTAATGTTATTTTATTTTAAGCATGACTTAGTTTATTATTTTTGTGTTAAGAATTTAAATCGTGGTGTGTTTAGATTACTATTCATGTAGTATGTTTGATGAATGATATTGCATGTCTTGTAGACTAGGTTAATATTGCACAAATTCAATTATTACAAATGACATAAGTAATGGACCATTCCGAACCCAACGGTTTGAGGTCTTCCCTTGCGAGGGGTGAGTGCGGCCTTAAATCATTTTTCCCGGTTCACACCGGGTGGCGACTCCATTATTCTCCGGTTTAGTCCCCCGTGGGCTACTCCGTACTCTCAACTAGGCCCTGAGCCTAGAACAGCATGCGTCGCCCAGTTTCTGTGTCCTACAGATGTGTAAAGTTGTATGTTCGTTGCTATCTTGATATATGTTAAGCATGCAATTTTAAATATGAGATATATGTAAAAATGTACACATAAGTTTTACTTTGCATATGAGAATGTAGAAGCATGATACTCTTGGAAATAAGTGTTACTTAAGCTTAGTGAAATTATTACATGAATCCTTTCATTACAAGTGACATAAGTAAGGGACCATTCCGAACCCAACGGTTTGAGGTCTTCCCTTGCGAGGGGTGAGTGCGGCCTTAAATCTTTGTCCCGGTTCACACCGGGTGGCGACTCCATGTTATTCAGTACTTCCCAAACTAGTGCCGCGAGCCTAGGAACGGCGTCGCCCAGGTCCTGTGTCCTACAGTCTGGCGACTCCACTGGGGATATGAGAATTGGCCCCGAAATATTGTCTTGTAATGAGTGGATATATGTTTTAATTGGCCATGTCTATAGTGGATAAGTGAGGGTTTAATCAAGGGCACTTTGAGGCTAGGTAATGGTTTGGTGTCTTCCTTCACTCACTACCTTTCTAGAAGGAAAAGCTGTGAGGATACCTACATGACCATCTACTCGTAGCCTTTGTGATGGACTAATTTGGAGGACTCGTTGTTTATTCCTGACAACAAGCGATAAGAGCCTAAGAGGCTTGGGTATTTAAGTGAGCCTCGCTCCACCTTCCCTCTGGGGGATCTACAACGGGAAATCCATTTGACAGTCTGTCACACACCATAGCTCATTGGCACGTACCTTAGTGTATAAAAAAGGGGTGCGCTCACTTGGTTGCTCGAACCCTTGAGTGGGGAGACCTAGTTGTGGGCCATCCTTCGCCGGTGAGAGCCTTTGTCTATACTCTTACTAACCCACCTATAGACCGGGTTGGCTAAAGTAACAATTATTTCCTTGAATATGTGCTTGTGGACCATCCTCATTTGGATGTAGTTGGACTATTATCAGAAATGCGGGCTTGCTGGGCCATTTAAACTGGGGCAAGTTCGTACCTTATGACTATTAGGCCCAAAGCTTCTGAAATGTTGATGGGCCATACTGTAAAAATTATTACGTTTGCATTATCTTTCTTCTATGCTTGTGTTTGGGAACATCGTCGTTTGGATCCGTTTGGACCATGTGCCATGGGATATGGGCTTGTTGGGCCATTTAAACTGGGACAAGAACGTATCTCATGACTATTGGGCCAAAAGGCTTCTAAATAACAATGGGCCATTTTATGATTGTGTTCGGAATTTTATCATTTGGATTTAGTTGGGCTCTTTGCCATAAGACATGAACTCGTTAGGCCATTTAAACTGGGACGGGTTCACTCTTATGACAGTTGTCCCAAAAGCTTCTAAAATGATAATAGGCCGATTTGTTTGAGAATTTTATTTGATTTAATATATGTTATATACTTCTTATGCACACCATGCATACATACATCATGCTAACCCTTGTGTTTTAAAAGCCATCATAGACTCCCGTTGGGTTAGGGAAAAGGGAAGACTCACCAAAATACCGAGAACAGACATGAGTGAATCAGATACTGAGGTATCCCGGATAGATCAGTTGGAAAGTGGCTTCGCCAAGATTACTGAACAGTTGCAAGCCTTGACTGCTGCCATGACAAATATGGATGTGCCCCGTGCTGGGGAAAATTCTAAGAATGTAAGGCGCGAGAAGCCTCCGAATAGGTTGGGGGATGATATCCCCGCTTTTGATGATGATAATGCAGAGTATGCAACAGACAGAATGATTGGGTCTCAGGCCGAGATACAGAAACTCAGGGATCAGGTTGAATCCGTTACCCGCAAGATGAGGGGTAAGAATGAAGATTTGCTAGACTATGAACAATGAAGTTTGAGGAGCAGTTGCCAGCGCAGTTTAAGATGCCGGATTTGGCTAAGTTCAATGGAATGGAGATCCGAGGGTGCATCTCCGTCAGTATGTGTCTGTTATGAGTTCAGTTGGCCTGTCTCAGCGCCAAGTCCAAAAGATGTTTGGGATGTCACTCGAGGGGGCACCTGTGGTTTGGTATCATAGCCTTGAGAAGAAGGTTAAGGAAGATTGGAAGGAACTAGCTGATGCTTTTCTGAAGCAGTATGTTACAGACTTAGAGATTGATTTGTCACTCCGAGATTGGAGAACACTAAGCAGAAGCCGGAGGAGAGCTTCAAAGAGTATGTGGACCGCTGGAGGAGCCAGCTTCTGAAGATGCAGACTCGGCCCTCAGAAAAGGACCAGATCAAAATGATCATTAAGGGCACCAAGCCCTCGATCTATGGCAACTGAGGAGAATGACTTCAATGATTACGGATTTCCGGCAGCTAAGGGAAACTGTCATGGACATTGAGGAAGAGGAGGCCGAGAACCGGAAGTTTTATGGCCAGAATAAGAGGAATTTTGGGGGCATTCTGAGACAAGGCCCACTACTGCCGAAGTTGCCGCCATCAGAAATAGGCGATTTTCCAACCTTGGCAGGCCTCTATCGAAGGTGTTTGAAAAGTTGAAGATGCAAGGACTCCTGAAACCCTTGGAACCTAAACCACTTCCAAGCCCTGTACCTCACTACCCGACTTAAACTTATTCTGTTACTTCCACCAACAAAAGGGTCACGAAACTGACAATGCCCCTGCCCCCGCCTTAGGCATGAGATCCAAGACCTCATTGACACCACACAAAATACCTGACCCAGAAAGAGAACAACCCAATGCACACAGAAATCCCCTACCTAACTACATGATCAACTCTGGCCTACCCGAAACCCTTGTCCTCCAGGCTCTCAACCACTCAGCTTCATTCATTGGGATAAGGGATGACAAGGATGAAGAACCATAGGCTGAGGAAGAAGGCACTGCTGTTTCTCCAAGTTTATCTTGCATTTTTAATAAAGACATTGATTTTGTTTGCTTGTTCGGACCTTTTCTCAACAATAATAAAGAAGTTCATTTCGCTTACTTGTCTGAATCTCCACTTCTCAACTTGCAACATGAGTGCATGTGACAAAAGCATTCAATCTTGGTATTAAGATGCTCAGAACACGGGGGATCCTCAGAAAAAGAAAGCAAAAAGGATAAGTTAGCCGTTCAGAAACTGGGAAATGAGGACAGTGAGATTGTCAAAACTTGGAAAGGAATAAGTACATCGAGCCAGTCAACGAAGATAGAATGAAGTAGTTCTTTGCATAAGGAAGAGAAGACTAAACAGTCATCAAAAGAATTGATAGAAAACCTAACCCAACGGAATAGGAACTTCATCCATGCATGCATACACGTAACGTATTTTGGCATTCTTTTTGGTGTTTGCTTTGTTTTGTAAATCACAGGTTTCAACAACGAAAAAGAGAAAGCGTCAAAATGCAAGTCAACCAAAAGCAGCGACAGTACAATATCAGTCTGGGGGCGAGGCCCACATCAGTATCAACATGGGTTGAGGCCCACATCCGTATCAGCATGGGTTGAGGCCCACTTCAGCATCAGTTTTGGGGATGAATCCCAGGGTTGAGGCCCACATCAGCAGAATTTTGGAATGAATCCAGGGAATAAATCCCAGGGCCGAGGCCCACATCAGCATCAGTTTGGGGCGAGGCCCATATTAGCATCAGTATCAGCATTGCCGGGTATGGCATTCTGGGGGCGGGGCCCACATTACGTCAGATCAGTTCTGCCGAGAATGGCACTCCAAGAATGGAGATATAGTCCGGGAATGGACAGTTCAAGAATGAACAAGTCGGAAATGACACTCCGAGAATGGAGATATAGTCCGGGAATGGACATTCAAGAATGAACAAGCCGGGAATGGCACTCCAAGAATGGAAGCACGGTTCGGGAATGAACCACCTTACGATAACAGTTCAGGAATGAACAACTTACAGTAACAGTTCAGGAATGGACCACCTTACAGTAACGGTTCAGGAAGAAAGCCTACAAACTCGGGAATAAAGCCCACATTCAATACAGTTCGGGGACAAAGCCACAGTTAACACAATCAGGGAACAAAGCTCAAAAGGAAGAAAGCCTCATATCAGTATTTTGAGAACAAAGCTCGAGGGGAAGAAAGCCTCATGTCAGTACAGTTCGGGAATAAAGCTCAGGAGGAATAAAGCCTCATCTCAACAGTTCGGGAAAAAGCTCGGGAGGAATAAAGCCTCATCTCAACACAGTTCGAGAATGAACAAGCCGGGAATGGCACTCCAGGAATGAATCCTAGGGCCGAGGCCCACATCATCGAAGTTTGGAATGAATCCATGGACGAATCCGGGAATGAATCCTAGGGCCGAGGCCCACGTCGTCAGAGTTATGGAATGAATCCAGGAATGAATCCTAAGGCCGAGGCCCGCATCATCTCAGTTTTGGAATGAATCCGAGAACGAATCTCAGTTTGGGAATGAATCCGAGAATGAATCTCAGTTTTGGAATGAATCCGAGAATGAATCTCAGTTTTAGAATGAATCCGAGAACGAATCTCAGTTCTGGAACGAATCCAAGAATAAATCTCAGTTTTGGAATGAATCCTAGGGCCAAGGCCCAAATCACTTGCAGTTATGGAGATACGTCCCAGGATCGAGGTCCACTACATCACCAACTCAACTCAACACATGGTAAGTCAAGCGGCAGCTGGCGAGCCAGGTAAGTAAAATGCAATGCATAACTTTGATAGGATTGTTCAAAGTCACACACTGCACAAGTCCCATCAAAGTGGGGGCGACTGTAGGCATTGCATTTTCGCATGTGAAACCCGATGATGAGTCTCATTTGGAGGCACTACCTTTTGAGTCACGAAAGCCGCGGGAAACGGATATCGGAAGGGGAAATTCAGAATAAACAAGCTCACTGTCTTCGTTGGTGCTGCGTTCGTTACTTCGTTCGAACGGGAAACATATTGCGGGCGTTCGTGTCGCGTTCGAGGAAGCGTTCGAACGGTGTCGGTAATTCTGGTTTTGCTGCTAGCCTCACGCCCAGCCCATTTAGCTCCCCAAAGCCCATAAAACACATCCCAAATTAAATAAATAAATATTAAATTAAATATTAAACATTAAAATAAAACATTTAAACCATTTACCAATTAAAATAAACAATTACCAACTTAAACTAAAATCATACCAAATTAAAATCAATCCTAACCAATTAAAGCCAATCATATATTTGACTTCCTAATCTAATAAGATATTTACCAATATAAAATATTTGTATTCCTAAACCAACACAAATTAAATATTACAACTTCCTAATTTAAAATATCTTGTCCCCCCTCAATCTTGTGTATACCTTTCTCATCTCTCCTAATTTGGAAACAAGATCTCTTCCTTGTGAGAAAAGGTGAAACCATAGCCATTCTCTATATAAACACCCCTAACCAAGGCCATTCCTCTCCTTCACACAACACAATCACGCCCAGGCTTGACACATATAATTCACACCCAAACTCTCTCGAAATCTCTCTAGACTCTCTCTACACACCCAAGACCAAACAAGCAAAAAGAGAAAAACACTTCACACATACACAAGAAAGAAAACAAAGAAACCACCACAAGCCACCACCCTCCATAGCCGAAACAGCCACCCATACAGCAGCCCTCCACCACCACCGAAAATCACCACAAAACCACACCCTAAACACGCCTAAACAACCTCCTAGATTACCTTAAAACAGCAGCCCAAATCCTTAAAAACAGTAACATAAAAACTACATAGATAATCTTAAAAATAATCATATAAATTGCACTAAGAACCCCCACAAACTTGGAATAGTTCTTTGAAAACGTTGAAACAGGTGGCCCGTGCAGTGAGCACAGCAAAACAGGAGCCGAATAGGAGCAGAACGGAGTTCGAACCGTAAGCAAAACAGCGAAGCAGTGAGCTAGGACGTTGAACCAGCGGACCAGAAAAGTTGCGGAGCTTTACCCCCTTCCGATCTTCGTGGAACGTGAGTCCGAGAGACGGCTTAAAAGGTTAGACCTGAGGGTATCTTTCACACTTATTCTCATTTTATTTTCTGGTCATTTATTTTGATTATATTTTCTGTATTTGTGGTATCCGTTGTGTGTATGATGTATGTTGTGGGTATTGGATGAATGAGAGATGTGTCAACTCTCGCGGTATATCGGATGGAAACCCGGACATAAATTTCATAGCCGATTCCGAATGGACGGTAATATGATCTGTACTCGGGCCACAACTCCACGTACCGCTTGGGTAAACGACACCATCTTTCTTTTGTTGTGTTGCTCTTGTTTATTTAGTTTGCTTTACTTGAATTCAATATGTCGTTAGTTATGCATGATTCAACCAAGCGCATGGGCTTAGTGAGTTAGTCCAAAGGTCCTCCATTTGGGAGACAAAGAGCCGAAAAGGCCACCTTCGTGACACTACTTCGCCGCGCCGGTTGATGTATGTTCGGTTGGACGCGAGATACGTTCAATCGGGCATACTTAGTTTGATATTATTATCTTTATTTTCGTATGTATAAGTCAATCGAGCGCATGGGCTTAGTAAGTGTGATGTGAGATCCCCTATGGGGAGGGGCTAAAAGCCCTTTACCACGATGCTTTGCCGCGCCGGTTGATGTGTGTTCAGATTGGATGTAAGATGTGTTCAATCGGGCATACTTGGTTGATATGATTGGTTCTATTCTTATGTGTGATGTGACGCGCATGGGCTTAGTATGTTGGTCTAAAGGTCCTCTCTTTGAGAGATCAAGAGCCCCAAAAGGTCACCTTTATGGCAGTACTTCGCCGCGCCCCTTTATTTTCTGTTTATGTATTGCATCTCATTTCATGCATCAGGTCCGTGTCCGTTCGAACGCGTTCACAAACGCAACTCGAACGCGCATACATTTTTGCCTTATCATGCATCAGGTCTCATTTCCGTTCGAACGCGTTAACAAACGCCATACGAACGTGAGCATTCTGTTTCATTTCCGTTCGAACGCGTTAACAAACGCCATACGAACGTGAGCATTCTGTTTCATTTCCGTTCGAACGCGTTTACGAACGCTACTCGAACGTGAGCATTCTGTTTCATTTCCGTTCGAACGCGTTTACGAACGCTACTCGAACGTGAGCATTCTGTTTCATTTCCGTTCGAACGCGTTTACGAACGCTACACGAACGTGCACACACTGAACTGAGTCTGTCTTATTATATTCATGCATAATTGCCTATTGGTTGATCTTTCTTATGCAAATGTGTCAATGTATTACAATTCGTATGCTTATGTCATGATAACATTTGAGCATTATTTCTTGCGGTATATCGGATGGAAACCCAGACGTAAACTCCGTAGCCGATTCCGAATGGACGGTAGTGCGGTCTGTACTTGGGCTACAATTCCACGTACCGCTTGGAAAAGTGCCCATATTGTTGCTTGTATGGTTAGCGTTGTGCTTGTGTTTTCCTGAATGTGATGTGTAAAGTTTTATGTTCGTTGCTATCTTGATATATGTTAAGCATGCAATTTTAAATATGAGATATATGTAAAAATGTACACATAAGTTTTACTTTTTGCATATGAGAATTTAGAAGCATGATACTCTTGGAAATAAGTGTTACTTAAGCTTAGTTAAATTATTACATGAATCCTTTCATTACAAGTGACATAAGTAAGGGACCATTCCGAACCCAACGGTTTGAGGTCTTCCCTTGCGAGGGGTGAGTGCGGCCTTAAATCTTTGTCCCGGTTCACACCGGGTGGCGACTCCATGTTATTCAGTACTTCCCAAACTAGGCCGCGAGCCTAGGAACGGCGTCGCCCAGGTCCTGTGTCCTACACTCGATTTTTGATGTGCCTTCGGTTCTTTTTGCTTGCGTAATGGCACCAGTATTATCATAGTATAACGGAATCAGATTCTCGATACTCAGGACAACTCCAAGTTCTGTGATAAACTTCTTAAGCCAAACAACTTCTTTTGTAGCTTCAGAAGCAGCAATATATTCCGCCTCTGTGGTGGAATCAGCTGTAGACCCATGTTTGGAACTTTTCCAACAAACTGCACCTCCGTTAAGGGTAAATACGAATCATGATGTAGACTTTCTATCATCGGGATCCGATTGGAAATCATAATCAGTATACCCATTAACTTGTAGTTCATTTCCTCCATAAATGATAAACTTATCCTTAGTATCTTTAAGATACTCCATGATATATTTAACGACCATCCAATGGTAACCGCATAGCTAATATCAGGCCTCGTACATAACATGGCATACATTATGCTACCCAAACATGAAGTATAAGGCTGATTAGACATTCTAATCTTCTCATCTTCTGTTTGCAGACACATCTTCTTTGTAAGATGAATGTCATATCTGAACGGTATATTTGTTGTCTTACAGTTAAAAAAATTATATTGTTCTAAGATCTTATCTATGTACGTCGATTGAGATAACCCAATAAGCTTCATTTATCTATCTCTATAGAGCTTTATACCCAAGATATAAAAAGCTTCACCCAGGTCCTTCATGGAGAAATTCTTACAGAGGTAAGCTTTGACGCCTTGCATCATTCATATATCATTCCCAATGATTATGATGTCATCAACATAGAGAACGAAAAATACTATCATACTCTCACTGGCCTTCTGGTACACACAGGATTCTTCCGTATTCTTGAGAAAACCAGACAATCTAATAATCTTATCGAATCGAAGATTCCAACTTCGTGAAGCTTGCTTAAGTCCATAAATGAACTTCTTAAGCTTGTAAACCATGCATGAGGTTTCGCTGGATACAAAACCCTCCGTCTGTTCCATATAGATTTCTTCGTCAAGAAACCCATTTAGAAAATTCATTTTGACATCCATTTGCCAAATCTTGTAATCATGGTAAGCAGCAATAGACAATAAAATCCTTATAGACTTTAGCATCGCAACTAGCGAAAATGTTTCATCTTAGTCGACACCAGGTCGCTTCATGTAAACTTTAGCTACCGGTCGGGCTTTAAAGGTTTCAACCTTTCCGTCAGGCCCACACTTCCTTTTGTAAACCCATTTACTGCCGATAGGAACAATTCCTTCAGGAAGCGGAACCAAGTCCCAAACTTGATTCTGTTGCATAGAGTATAACTCTGATTTCATGGCCTCTTGCCATTTCGCGGAGTCGATGTCCAATATCGCTTCTCTATAGGTGTACGGGTCAGTCTCTTCAATTAAGAGAACATCTAGACTATTTTCTTGTATCAAATACAAGCATTCAGGAGGTCTAGACACCCTTTGGGAACTACAGAGTGTGTGTATTGAAGGCTCTTCATCTATTTGAACTTCAGGTTCCTCCATTGGTTCGTTGGTTCCAGGTTGTACTTCATCAAGTTCAACATGTCTATGATTACCTCCTTCAGACAAAAATTCTACCTCTAGAAATTTTACGAAGCGAGCTATGAACACATTTCGATGCTCGGTATCATAGAACAAATATCCTTTTGTATTTTAAGGATACCCAACAAACCTAAACTTTTGCCCTCGAGGCGAAAGCTTATCTGGCTGAGCCATCCTGACATAGGCAGGACAGCCCCAAATCTTAACATAATTAAGATTCGATTTCCTACCAGTCCATATCTCATATGGAGTTGTAGGAACAGCCTTGGAAGGAATCTTAATGAGAAGATGAGCAGCAGTTAAAAGAGCATAACCTCATAAGTAATAGGGGAAATCTGTAAAACTCAACATCGATCGAACCATATCTAATAAAGTCTGATTTCTCCTTTCGGACACTTCATTGTGCTGTGGAGTACCCGAAGGAGTATATTGAGCGAGAATCTCATTCTCCTTTAAATAATCGGTGAACTCGCCACTCATATATTCACCGTCTCGATCAGATCGAAGACATTTAATATATTTACCAATCTATTTTTCTACTTCATTTCAGAATTCTTTGAACTTTTCAAAGGTTTCCGATTTTTGTTTCATCAAATAAAAAAAAAACATACCGTGACAGAGCATCGGTAAAGATAACGAAGTACGAAAAACCACTATGAGCAATGTGACTCATAGGACCACATACATCAGAATGTATTAGTTCCAATAAGTCAGAGGCTCGGTGTCCTACACCGAAAATGAGGCTTTGTTCATTTTACCCAGAATACAAGATTCACAAGTTGGATAAGGTTTAATAGTGAGATCATGTATCAAACCATTCTTAACCAACTGGGATAGGCGTTTCACGCCTATATGACACAACCTCATATGGCACAACTCAGTATTATTTATATCAGATACTTTACATTTATTAATTCCAGCATTAAAGATATCTTGTGAGGTATGCAAAATGTAATGACCATGCTCATTTGGACAAACAAGGATATGAACATTATATCTATCATATAAATATAAAGAACGATTCTTAATATTTACATTATATCCTTCAGTATCTAATAAAAAAAGTGATACAATGTTCGCAACACATCCTGGTATAAAAAAGTAGTCATGCAACAAAAGGCTCCCACTGGGCAGAGGAATCTCGCATAAGCCCACAACAACTGCATCCAAAGAGTCACCACTCCCGAATCGCAATTGCATCTCCCCAGATTTTAGCCATCTACTTTCCTTCAGCACCTGCAACGAATTGCAAATGTGAATTGGACAAGCAGAATCCAAAATCCAACTGGACGACATAGCTTCACAAGCTAATGAGATATCAATAATAGGAAAAATAAAAGTACCTGAAGTAGATGCTCTTTCCTTTCTGATTTGCGCTAAAGTGTCAGGACAGTTCCTTTTCCAGTGGCCAATCTTGCTGCAGTGGTGGCATTTATCTTCGGCAGCTCTTTTGGGTTTAGCTATCTTACCCTGTGGTGGAAGATTCATACCCTTCTTTTTCTTCCCTTTCTTATTCTTCCCTTTCTGTTTAGATTGGGAGGAAGCAGGAAGAGCAGTGGGTTTAGAAGGGTGAGTCTGTACTCTCTTCCTAAAATCTTCCTCCGCAGTTTGCAGCATCTTATGCAGCTCCTGGTAAGAACAGCTAGTCCCATTCATATTAAAATACATCACAAATTGGCGATATGATGCTGGCAGAGATTCCTAATATAACACTTCGTCCTAAAGTGTCATTTAGAGGGAAATTATAGTGCCTCAACTGTTCGATCAAATCAATCAGATGTAGCACGTGAGGGCTCACAGCCTGTCCCTCTTCCAATTTTGCATGGAACAGTTCCATTACAATTTTATGAACCGAGACCCGTTCTTGGTTCATAAAGGACTCTCGCAACTGCGTCATCATAGTATATGCGTCAGGCAATCCAAAATATTGCCTCTTAAGATCCGGTGCCAAGGAACTGAGAATATTTGATTTGACTCTTCTATCATCATCTCTCCATTTTTGGAGAGTCTCATGTTCCTCTGGTGTAGCATCAGGTGCTATGGCAAGTGGCAACGGACCTTCCAACACATATTCTATTTGCTCAAACCCAAGAAAAATTCTCAGATCCAAGTCCCAATCTGTAAAGTTTTCGACGCCTTTAAGCTTGTTCGTACCAAGTATATACGAGCGAACGGATTAGAAGCAGATGCCGCCATCGCAAATCTATCATATAGATAGCGAAAAATGGTTAGGAGACATAACTGTTTCATATACTATAAATCAAACAAAGCATAAATAGATCATGGATTTTTAATCTACAAATTCCCCTCCCACTATTACATGCAATATTGTAATCCCCAAACAGAATGCAAACAAACAATTAATCAAATTAAATTTAATAGCGAAAAATGAATCCCATGAATATATTTCAACTCCAGCTTTGGCACGATCTCGCCTATGTATATTCATTAGGTAGACAACTCATTGTCAATCACTCAATAGTGACTCCTGGGTTCCGGTCCTGGTCGTTTCTCGTTGTGACAGCTTTGGCAGGTTCACAAGGAGGCGTACCAAATTTAAACTTGTCAATGATAAATTCAAGATATTTGCGTAGTCCTGATAGCTTTGGCACGATCAGGATTTCTGATTTCTCTTGAACTTATCTAGTATCACATATACATCTGGTATGTATAAAATTCTATCAACTACACCCTCACTGCTTTGGCACGATCTCGGATGCAGTCATAGAACAGATATCCACAAACCGTATTGGCAAGACGGACCAAGAAATATGTATCCAATACATATTACTTTATAAAAACCTTATTAATTAGGGATTTTCCGTAAAAAATGAAAAGTATTTAATTTAATCAAATTAATTAAATACAAGCGTGTATCAAGTGAGAACATAATTAAACAATGAATTTGAAGGCATATTCATATGATGTGTCCAGGTTCAGACCTGCTCTATATCATTTTTGTTGGGGTTCGGTGGTAATTCAG